>JAEIHY010006739.1:0-15695 GCA_018904565.1 Drosophila tsacasi | reverse complement strand
TTTTGGTACAGGGTATATAACAGTCGTTCACGAACGACTGTAGCTTTCTTTCTTGTTTTAAAATGAATTAAAAAAAAAGAATAATATTACATAGTTGATTTAATGATAATCGCCAGTGGGTTAAGCTTTAATCCCTGACATTTTCGAGCGATGATAAGCGGTGCTAAGCTTTTTTGGAAGCTCAGACCGGTTCTCTCCGAGCTGCGCATGCGCCACCGTCTCAATGCAGTTCGGGGAAGCTCCGAAGTCCAAACTCAACCTGGTTAAAACGCAAATCCAACTCAAGCCGATCGCACAGTTTTGAACGAGACGGCAACGCGTGCGCACTTACGCGGACTTGGTGAGTGCCGATTTCTCCGAGTGTAGACCACAAATCCAATGAATTCGAATATCAAAATGGTGGGCGAGGGCCAAGTGATTAGAAATGGCTGCCATCGACGCCGACGCGACGCGAAAATCCAGGGGATTGCGATTGAATACCGTTAAAGTGCCGCCGGAAAGCATATTAATTTACAATATTTAATAAATAATCTATATCTGTCCGTGCAGGTTTATGACAGCTAACGAAATGGCATTGCTGAAAATTTGCATATTTGCTTTGGCTCTGGCCGCGGGTAAGTGTGAAAAAAACCTCTCTTAATTGCATTTGCCAATTAATGGCAACGTCAATACCGCTCGCAGCGAACTCCATTTGAATAATGAGCCCTGACTTTAATGCTCTGCAAACAATTGCCATCTAATTGTTGGACGAAAATGAAACCAAATAAACGCCGAGCAAACGGCCAGCAAACAGCAAACAAATGGCAAGCGTCCCAACGATATGCAAATGCCATGTAACACCGAAACACCGAGACTTTAGCGAGTTGAAAAATATGGTTGTTAACATTATTTGCCAGCATGTTTATGTATATCTGCAGTGTGTGTGCAGCGTGGCCCTCGCATCATGTCAACTGCCGTCGTTCGGTTTCGATGGCACTGGACACGTGTAAATGCCATATATAGCATATAGAGCATATATATGCAGTATCTGTATGCTGTATGGCATCCATCCTGGGCATTGTCACACTTGTCGCTGCTGTTGTGGAGCGTCAATTTGCATGGCTTTGGTTTTGGTTTTGGCTTTGGCTTTGGTTTGTGTTATGGTTCTGCTTCTGCATTTCCAATTCGAAATTCGGCAATTTAATTTTCTGGCACATTTTCCGCTCACTTATTGTGTGAAAGCTCATTAAAAATTTGTTTGTCTCCGCCGCCCCGAAATATGCAAAGCATTAAAATTGCATATTGTTAACTCCGTCGGAATAAAACATAAATTGATAGTCATGCAACTGTTGCACGAGGCGATTTCGAGGGGGGCGTAAGCCGAATTTTGTAATTATATTAAAATGGCCATGAAAAATATTGCAAATTGCGGCAACAGCAGCAGCAGCAGCAGAGCTCATAATTAAATGTGTGGCAATTTCTGGGGGCCACCGAGTGCCAGAGAGTGTCGAGTGCGAGTATCCAAACATAATATGGCATAAATTAAATTCCCAGTTAATTGAGGGAAAACTCTCCTGATGCCTTTTGAATGCCAAAATCGGCGAGACAATGGAAAAGTTTTAATTTGATTGCCAACATGAGTGTGTGCGTGTGTGTTTGCCCAAAGAGTTTATAATTTATTTGGCTTTCCACAGGAGTTCATTTACCTTTGCCCCAGAACCAGCCACATCACATCCAATTTAACAATCTCTCAACCAGTCGCAGTTCTATTATCAATCTCGCATCGCTCCAATGAATGACATGAAAAAAAAGAGTGTGTGCTGTGTGTGCGCTGTGCTTCAATCTGTTTATTTTTAATCCATCTAATGTTCATTGAACTTAACACGACGCCTTCGGCACGCACTTTCCCAAGATGTGACAGCCGCTACACCCTCGACACCCTCGATGTGTGTGACTGGAATCGAAAGTCTGTCCCCCAAAACCTAAGCCCGATGGCAGGGAGAGCACAAAAAGTTTAGCACCGCTTTGGGTACGGAGGGCCAACCTCTGTAGAGATCGGGGATCGGGCGGCTCAGTCATAGGCAGTCAATTAATCTAGTTTAACCGGACTGGGAACGGAGCGAGTCAACGCCGCCGAGTCTCCATGACAAACTTGTTGACAGACTGTCAGTCGTCAGAGCGGCGGGTCCCGGTTCAAGTCAGCAGCTCTTCAAGTCCTGTTTCCATGCCCAAACACAATCCTTGTCCCATTCCCAAAACCGCATAGACCACGCTCCGCTTGACACACTCGGGCGGCTGGCAAAAAAAAAAGGGAGCTCTATAAAAATGAAAGGACAGCGGGAGTTGTCGTTACAACGAAAGCGAAATGCTCTTTTTGGAAAGGAAATTCGAATGGAAATATTTATTTTTAATAGGTTCATTTGATGGTTAGTAAGTTGGTATTCAAATCGGTTAAAATTGTAGCAGTAATAAGTCTGTTTTAAAGCAGGTACTATTATTTCGAAAGTTTAAATTTTTTCGTTGAGATATAGTATTGGATATATTTATAGGGTATTTACCAACTCAACCATGAAGCTTTAGATACTTTTTCTTTCCAAGCTTCTTGTTTGTGTGGCCTGTTATTTTTGTTGGATTCCGCCAGGTCCCGGGTCGTGTACGAAACATGTTTCAATGACAAGCGACAGCTGCAACAGCGGCAGCAACGACAAAGTGCAACAAAAGCAGCGACAACTTGTTGTTGGCTACAGTCGGTGGCTGTTTTTGTTGGCTTAAATGTTGCCCGACACTTCACGCACTAATTGCTCTGTGGAATTGTTTCTTTATTAACGTTTAATCGAATGTCAGCCCTGGCGACGTCAGCATCAGCATCAGAAGTCAGCAGTTGACATCAGCAACTTGCTGGCACTTACATGCCAAGTTTATGCGATGAATTTTATGAAATGAAATTATTAAAAAAAAATTAAACATATTTTTTTGGAAAGTATTAAAGAAATTTTATTAAAATAAGCTTCTTTGATTTAACTTTGTGAAGAATTCGTGAACATTCAACGCATAAACTTGTAGTAACTGCGATGGCGTTGGCGGCAATTCGAAAATTGAAATCGTCTTTTCTTGTTTCTCTCCGCTGGCTTGCTTTTCGCTCGGCTCTTTTATCATTTATTTTTGCAATGCCTGATTGGAGTGGTTTACCTTGAGGAGTGGCTGCCAGCTACTGAATCGGTTGGTGGATGTTGATGTTGCCTTTGGTGTTGCTGTTGCTGTTGCTGTGAATGGGAATGTGAATGCAATGGCCCGGCTGTTGCAGCTTGTCGGAAGTGTCTTGGTTTTCCGCCAAATTGCCTGGCGGTTCAAGGCTGCAGTTCAGCAACAGCTGATGATGCCGGTTCTTAAGTCAGCTGTTTACGAGCTGTAAGCCAGCTCGGGGTTATAATTCCCATAAGATACTTTCACTTTTAAGGTCGCAGCTCGGCCGCTTGGTCGGTGGCGCAATCCGGCAGAGACAGAGAGCTAAGCGCTAACTCATATACATATCTCTATATGTTTATTAAGTCGTTGCAAACGGGTTTTCTCACAAACAAAGTGGAAAAGTTGGGACAAAAAAGAAACAAAACACAAAAAACGTGCAAGCTGCACTGAGAAAAATAGGTAGATTACGCATAAAAATTGCAATATAGTTGAAGCTACAATAATGTCTTGCAATATGAATTTTAATGTCGTTTTTACATATTCTTAATGTTAACAAAGTTTCTGGATAAATATAAGAAATATTAGCTTCACTTATGTATGAAAATCAGCCTCCAAAATTCTTAAAAACTATTACAAAATTAACTAAAGCGTTATTCCTAAACTCCTTGTATGAATCCCAACTTAAGTCGAGATAAACCACTTCTTCTATATAATTTTCCTTAGCTTAAAAGTAATCTTTAAAAGCTTTAAGTACATAAATGTATGAAACATTTCTATTTAAGCACAAATATGTGATTTATTTAATTCTGCAACCATGTGCACAATTTGTAAGAACAATTATTGTTAAAGTATTAAACAAGATTAGCATACACATGTAGTATTTAAATGTACAAATCAAGAGCTCCAAAATGTGTAAAGTTATTATTTCTGACAGATTCAGCCAAGTGTATACACTTTTGACAAATGCAAATTAAAACCATTGCTGAATTCGAAGCTGTTGCAATCGATTAGGCAAAGCATTTACAAGTTTATAAATTTAATTAAATTCTTAAGGTGTTGAAAGGTGACAACAGCTTAGAAAGACTCATTTAAATTATATTTAAAGATGAATAAGATAAAGTTTATTAAGATAAAGTTTTCATAGAATTTAATATTTTATCATGATTAAAAGGTTTCTGATTTATTTATTTAACTCTCTTTTAATCATCTTATTTAATATTTAAATATATTTACTTATATTCCCCTCTAGTTCTCACTGCTACCCTTGCCCAGGAGAAGGCCTGGGGACGTGGCCAGTTCCGCGTGGGGGTCGGTCATCCCACCTCGCAGCGCCACCTGCCGCCCCGCGACCGTGATCCCGTCCAGGAGGCCTCCGTGGTGCCCAAGCGCAAGCAGGCGCAGGAGTACGAGCCCACCGAACAGTGCCCGGAGGCCAATGGCTTCTATCCCGACAGCAAACAGTGCGACAAGTACTATGCCTGCCTGTAAGTGACCATGGGGCGTATGAGTAATGTTGCGAACTGTATTAACCATCAACTTGCACCACTTGTAGCGATGGCGTGGCCACGGAACGCCTGTGCGCCGACGGAATGGTCTTCAACGATTACACCCCCATCGAGGAGAAGTGCGATCTGCCGTACAACATCGATTGCACCAAGCGGTCCAAGTTGCGTGAGTATATACCGGGGATATATACTATATATGTACAAATATATCTGGTTAATTTGTGGAGGCGCGTTACGTATTCGCCGCACACCGCGTGACAAGAGAATCCCACGCTATATTTAAAAACAAAACCTGCTCCTTCCTGGAAGCTCCTGCCGGGGTTCTCCTCCTCCTCCTACGATGGCCAAAATCAGCCCATAAACGCGCTGCGTGCCCGCACTTATTTTCTCGTTACTTCTGGGCTGCGCTTTTTGTCAACTTATTTATTATGCAAACGGCATGCGAGGCGGTTAACCCAAATTGTTGTCGTCAATAGGTCTTTGGTCTTGCGACGGTGCTTTGTTTTTATTTTCTTTGGCCCCTCGGTAGACTTGTTTTATTTGTGATTTTATTATTTCCCCCCAAACGCTCAACGTCTGGAGCTGTAGGTGGAGCCATCGAAATTTTAAGCCGCGGCATCAGCAATTGGCTTCCCGCAGCTTTAAAGTTTGGTGCGAATTCCCTGACATGTGCCACGTGTGTGTGTGCCGCATCCTTCAAACTTTCCGACAGAAGACTTTATTAAAGTTTTCATCCTCCTTTCGCAGCTAAATTGCTGGCACTAAAAAGATTTAAACCAAGCGGCTTTAATGATTTTCCCCTAAAAGCTGTCTGTCACTTATTCAGTGCTTGTGTTTAAGTTGCTAATATAAAATATTACCCAGCGTTTAAGTTCTAAAATAAATTATTTGTTCACCCATCAGGGCAATTAGTACACACATTGTGCTGGCCCATTTGCAATTTCAATTACCTTTGTCTCCCGTTGGCCATACTATATGTTATGTTATGTATGTAAATACTATATGCACCTGAATAAATGTGTGCAGGTACCTTTTGTGCCGGCTGCCGGAAAGCGAAATGTATTTACGAAACTGCAGAAAGGGTTCTTTTTTCATTTAAAGAACATAAAGAGATGTCAAGGAAAATAGGATTGTTTCCCGGGTTCTTTGTAATTTTAAATTGATTTTAATTACTGAAATTGTTGCATTCGCCAGAAACTCCTCAATCCTCGCTGCACTGCCCTCGAAAGAATGGATACTTTGGCCATGAGAAGCCAGGTATCTGCGACAAATTCTACTTCTGTGTGGACGGCCAGTTCAACATGATCACCTGCCCCCAGGGCCTGGTCTTCAATCCCAAGACTGGCATTTGCACCTGGCCCGATGAGGTTGGCGTCACCGGCTGCAAGTCTGAGGATATCTTTGAGTTCGAGTGCCCCAAGGTGAACGAGAGCATTGCGGTGACCCATCCGCGTTATGCCGATCCCGATGACTGTCAGTTCTTCTATGTCTGCGTCAATGGAGATGTTCCCAGGCGAAATGGATGCAAGCTGGGTCAGGTCTTTGACGAGGAGAAGGCCCTGTGTGACTGGGCTCGCAAGGTGCCGGATTGGTAAGGATCCAAGTACTTAGGAGGAAATATATATTAGTTTATAAATTACATATTATTCTATTGCAGCGCCGACTGGTACAAGGACCGTTTGACCGATGCCGAGCTGGATGAGCTGGAGAACCCCAAGCCCAAGTCCACCACCACCAAGAGGCCGCCACGTGTGCGTGGTCCCTCGAGGCGCAAGCCGGCTGCCAAGCGAGAGGAGCCAGAGGAGCAGGAGGCGGTGGAGGCCTGATTCCCGACTGTATTAGTCTTAAGTGTAACCCACTGATTATTGTCGCCATTAAATCCGTGTCAGGAGGAGTTCTAACTGCGGATATATCGACCAGGGTTATATTACTATGGATATGGAATATGAGGATAGGTGCTGCCTGACGGGCATTCCGCGAATAAAACAGAGTGGCAGTATGGCAGGATGACTGGGGAATTAGCCCATTCCTTCCGAAAGCCCAGCTGAATGTAATATGCATGGGAATTTGTGTGAGGAGCAGTTGATGTGGTGCCAAAACGACAGGATTTTATGCGCATCCAGTGTGCACAATCCGTGCACTCTGCAATGCTCCCCATATTCGCCATTCCTCCACGCCTGACATGACGAAATCAATGCTTGTCCCTGGCCAACCAAACCAACTCCCTGCCAGAGTTTTTCCCATTGCCTGCAGCGCATAAATTCAATTTGCCGATGAGCGTGCACAAAAGTATGCAACAAAATGGCAACAACTCGATACAGACGCACACAAACAAGAGCATGAAGGGATAAAGGATGGGTGTCCTGGCCGACCCGAGGGCGGGGGGCGCGTGGGGGAACATGTGTATGACGTTTGGCAGACAAGAAGCATTCGATAAAACGCATTGAAAATTGCATTGTGGAAATTGTGAGCAGTTGAAAGGCGAGATTTACAGTGGCCATTGCCAGCGTCTGGATGGGAAGGAGCACGCAGAACAGAAAGGGACGCAGCCACCAGAATCCTTATTGTTTAAGCACTGACATCGAATCGAAGCAAACGATGACATTTTACTTGGCATTGCTCGAGCGTTTGCCTGAATTTATTTATTCATTGGATTGCAGCGTGGCCTCAAAATGAATTTTCCATCTATCCTGGGCAAGTTGTAATAAGATAGCATACGGATTTCCCTTAGAATGGGTTAATTGGTTAGCCCCAGGCTAGACAGGATAAAATACTTTAGCACTTACGAACGATGGCCTTATGTCCTTATTGAGCCTTATTTTTCAATGAAATCCTGTATGGACTTCATTTTACCACAAACCCTGCTGTCTAGTGATGGGCCTGATTTTTGGTTGCCTTGTTTTTTCTGGTGCTAATGAGGCTCAGCTACGGGTCAGCTAACCTTGGCTTGTGAAGCGTGGACTGGCCCTCAAATTGCCCCAGGCCATTTGCCGCTCACTGCCTGCCCGGCCAAAGGACGTCTTATTAATTAACCAACACACATACGCCGACGAGCACCGAGGTACACACTTGTGAACTCACTCAGAACAGGAGGGGACAGGCATCCATCCCTTCGCTGCTGCTGTCAATAATTTGGCACGTCCTGTGACCCCCCTGTTGGTCCTTGGGTCACGGCCTCGTTCCCGCCCATCGTGTCAACTCGACAATGAACCGCAGCCATCCTGCCGGCGTGGCGTCTCGCACCTTTCCAGTTCAGAGGAGGTCCATCTAAAAAGCATTTCGTCGAACTCAGCGCCTACTTAATCAAGTGTAACATGGACATGTCCAGGCTCACCTGCCGTTTGACATATTGCACGGCTCCGTCCCTTGGTCCTTGTCCCTCCTCCTGCTCCTTGTGAGTTGTTGCTCCAGCCTCCTGCTGGCCGTCCTGTGTCTATAGACCAGCGTGCGCGTTCGTATCAAATGTCAAATTTGACATAAACAAGTGTTTACATAATGACAACAACAATTTGCGTAATTGTCACTGGCAGCCGAAGCAGCGAGGATATGCCCAGATACTGGTCGGGTGTATCCACTGGCTCTAGCATCTGTGGACTCATCAAATAGAGAGGAGCAGCCCTCGCTGTGTGTCCTCGGCTGCCCCTGGATTGGGGCTGCATTCAGCCCCTTTGTCCTTGCCCCACCCCCACACACATACACACACACACGCGGCACACTAAGTTTGTTTGCAAGAACTGATTAATTGATGGGCGTGCGGGGCCTAGAAAAAGGTCAAGATGGGAAAAATCCTTTGCCATTGTTAAGCGCCGGGGGGAGAGTGGGAAAAACTTTTTAAATCCAGATTAAACAGCATTGAAAGTTCTCGTTATTTCGTGATTAAGCGTTTATCTGAGTACCCTTAATTTCTGACAGCGTTTCTTAACTTATCTTAAAGGTTATTTATTTTTTTAAGTCTTTATATATTTTTCTGGGGATTTAATTACTTGAAAATGTAATGCAAATTAATTACATTTGCTAATTTCACTTGGTTTAGAAATTCCCCTAACACGATTATGGGGTTAAAAGAGGAAAATCCTCTGTTATTATCTCTTTATAAGCGGACTATTTTTACCTTTCAGTCTCTAAAACTATCCAAGTTTTTAGTTTCAGCTTTACAATTTTTCGAAAATATATAAAACTAAATTTTTGGCTTTAGAATATATTTAAAAATTAAACCCTTCATGTGGAACTAAAAGCTAAACAGATTAAAAAAATTACAGAGAGAAAAGCATGATTTTTCTTAGCAAATTAAATACATTTACGAATGAAATTTAGGCCTTAACAAAAAATTCTCTTTAACATCCAAAACCGGTACAGTCTTGATTTCCGAAAAAAATCCAAGCTCTATCTGATGTTTACTTTTCACTTGGACAGCATTTCCGTGTTTGACCTTTTGGGATTAGTACAAGTTTAAGGCCAGCCGGTATCCTGATCTGGTTAAGCCCGCCCTGTTGTTCTGCTCAAAGGGCCCGAGAAACAATCAACATCAGCAGGACCAGCATCTTTTGGGAGTTTCTCACACCCCCTCCCGGCTGGCCAGGCCTGCATTATTACCAAATAATAAAAAAAAAAAAGAAAAAGAAGAAAAAAGTAAAGTAAGAAGGGCAACAGCAAAACGAGGTATTGTGCCTTTTGCCGGAGAAAAGTTGATTGTTTGGCCCTTGGGCTATTTGCTTTCTTGATGAAATAATTAAATGTCATTCATTGAGGTCGTTTGCTGCTTATTCTTGGAGCGTCCTAGCCTCCGACTCCGCCTCCTCCTCCTGCTTTCTCACTTCCTGCAGGCCGGACCGGGTCTTGTGTAATTGTTGACCACTTTCGCATATCCTTTTTGCGCCTTGTGCCGGCTAATTTGTGCAGACATCGCCCAGGGGTGGCGGTGCGGGTCCTGCTTTTGATTTCAGCTATTGTAGGCAGTCTCTGTCCCTGTCCCTGTCCCAAGTTCATTAAACTTTCGGCCAGGCGGCGTCTTTAGTTTGGCTAATTAAGTGCTGCACATCCTGGCCAAGCCGAGCCGAGCTATGCCGGTCCGGGCCAAGTTTAATGAACTGCCTTGGTCCTGACGTCACACCTGACGCATCCCGTCAGACGATTTGCATATTCATAAGTGGCACGTCAGAAACAGCAGTCGCAACAGATGGAAGGATATCCGCCAACGGAAAGATATTCTCGCTCAGAGAAGATGGCGAGGCGGAGAGATGGATGGACAGCCAGACAACCAATTTGCTGCGAAACTTTTTAGGGTCTTGGCCGCTTTTCAATTTGATGTAAGCCACCAGTTCAGGCCAAAGTTTGAGTCGAGTTTATTGCCTTGCAAGTGGCAAGCGACGGCGGCAAGTGGCAGCATGGAAATCAATTCTAGCCCGATCCCGGGCAAGTCGCGTCCCCTCACAAAAGCTAGTTTTCCCCGGAGCCAGCCCGAAAGTCTGGCGTTATGTTGTGCCAACTTTAAAACTGTCAAATGGACAAGCCAAATGCCAACCCGAAACTGTCAAAAGTTATGAATTTGCCAACGCACACAGCCACACACACAGGACACACAGCATCCTTTGGATAACAATTAATGCGAAAAAGCAATTCGAGTAACTGGCAACTGGTAACTGGCTGCTGCTACGGTTACCGCAGCTAAACACAGGAATTGGGCTGCACCCGTTCGCCTTAGGCAGCAGCTCATATAAATCACATGAATTTATTATGATGATGGCATAAATCATAGAGCCATGCAATATATAAAATTGCACCACTTTTGTTTTTTTTGGTTTTTTGTTTTAGGGGGTTTTGTTTACTGTTGAGGCATCAACTTGGGGCATTGTGTTCGTTGTTTAAGCGCCGCAAAATATGCAATTCGAGCGATACCAGTTGACAGCCAGGAGCGGGAAAAGGGGGTCCTGGGAAAGCAATGACAGTGCTGACATTTTGGCCGGTTTTCACGTACTTTATTTTAATTTGAAAACTAAATAAAGGTATTGAATTGGATTAAAAAATGATCAATCATAAACACATGTAATTCTTTGGGTAAATCTACAAATATGAGGAGACATTAGCTTGCTGACATTGACATGAAAAGGATAAAAAAGGAAGGATAAATTATGTTGTACATATTAATTACAATCATTGTTTTTTAAATGAAACGTATTTTAATCTAGAGAAAACGTTTCTACATTAAACTCATTTCTGTAGATTTAAATCTAAACCCGAAAAGAACAGATAAAGTTGAATTATTCAATTTCTTTTGGTTTAATTGAGATCTAAAATAATATATAGTTTACATAAAGTAAACAGGAAAATGGTATAATTTATATTTTTGGGGTATAAACAAAACTTGAACAAAACGCTTTTCTATATTTTATTCTTTAGAAGATTGGCAGTACATAATTTTACTACCCAGAAAATATTGTGATTTTATGTTGAACAAAATCGTAACTTGACTAAAACTTTTCCTGGAAAATATTTTTTTAAGGGGTCAGACTTTAGATTTTTACCTTTTATTCGTGCGTTTTATATGGCTTTGCTTTGCAGATATTTTTCATGGCCTTATTTACGTAGTCTAGAAATTGCGTGTTCTTAAACCTGTTTTCCATTTAAGAAACCCTGTGACAGGACAATATCAAACCTTGTCAAAAAGTTTTCGTTCGTTTTAATTACCCGGCTAATAGTCAATTTATAGTTCCTGAGTTTGGTTTACTCGAAGAGGTAGTTGTGCAGCATTTTTATGGTTTTGTTTTTCGGCTACTTTTGGGTAACTTTACTGGCCATTTCTGGTTGCCAGAGTTCCGGAGTTCCAGGCAGCACTCGAAGCCGGGGCAAGTCGGGTCAGTTGCTGTCACCATTGGGGCTGCTCGGTCAGTGAGTGGTGCAGGGCAGAGTGCACCGCTGCGGCGAAATGTTCCGACAGCTCGGCACATGTACTGCACCCTGGGTTCAGGGTGGGTCCGGGTCCTGTTCCCGTCCTGGGCCCAACTTGGGCAATGGCCATCTTCCCACCGAAACGCTTCTACCCATAGAAATGGACTTCTTTGTTTTTGTGTGCCGGGCCTAAGCCCGGGGCAACCAGCTGGACACTGGACAGGGACACTGGACTGGGGACACTGGACAGTGGGCCATCCCCTCGCAATTTGTTTTTAGTGGCCTGTTTATGCTGTGAGTATATATGTAGGAACGTGTAGCTGCAGTGGCCGCAGCAGCAGCAGTAGTAGTTTTTAGTAGTTTGCAGTTTGTAGTCTTTCTCGGCGGCTGTCACTTTTCATTGCCCCAGCATGTTCATAATTTCCATGTTAATATTGCCCTTGAGTCGCAATTCAGCAATGAAATTAACCCGGCTGTGAGCGAGCGCCCTGTGTGTTTGTGTGTGTTTTGTCCTGCGGTTTTCTCCTCCTAGCTCCCAGTCCCAATCCTGATCCCCGAAACCCACTCCCACAACAAAAACATGTCCATTGCAATTAGCATATGAGCAACAAACCATGTGTGGCCCAGTGCGCGGCGGAGCGGCAGTTTTGCGGTGGGATTGTGGGCGTGGCGAAGCTTGTAATTTATGATTTTTATGGCATTTCTGTTTAGGGACTCGCGCCGGCAGTCAATGGCGATGACGAGGGCGATGATGAGGGCGGTCAGTTAGCTGGCCGCACTTTTAATTTGATGAATATGGTTGGCGGTTCGGTGGAAAGTCAACTTTATAGTAGTTTGAGGTAAGCGCCCCGTGGGAATTGTAAATAATCCTCTATTTTTTGTCGATATAAATTGGTTTTTAGAATAAATATATAAAGTTTTTCTTCTAAGAGAGGGATTGAGGGATTTATTTACAAAATAATTGAACTGAAAATGGTCTGTTATAAATGCAAAGGTGAAACCATATATTACTGAAAAATATGCGCGGTTTTTTGTGTCTAAAAGCGTTTAAACTCTGGTTGAAACCTTTTCCTGGAAATGGAAATAAAATATTAAATGCATGCAGAGTTTATTTAATTTTAATTAAGGGAATAACTAAATGCTTCTTTAAGGTTTTTTCAAATCGTAAAGGTAAATGGATGTGAGAAAGCCCAAAAACTTATACATAGCTTTTTTTAACTTCGATAAAATAATACACATATCACAGAAAACTCTTTCTGTAGATTAAATTAAAGATTTAATAACCTTTAAAATATTTAAAAACGTTTTCTATAGATTAATTAAAATTTTTAATTGCCTTAACAATTCCCCCGAATTGAAAACAAATTATCCAAATAAGGCTGCAATCAAGGCCTGCACTGTCGTTGCCTTTTCTTGCCATCTCTTGTTGGATTCTCAGTATTTAGATTTAATTTAATTGCAAAGTTTCATTCAATGCGGTTATACATACTACATTTGGTGTATTATTCAAATTCTAACAAATTATGCATATAAATTTTCATTTTCACTTTTGCCAGAGCAAACATCAGAGGCGGCACTGCGGTAATAGAAAACTTTTGTTCGGCCCGGCAACAATGAGAGAGAGGAGCAGCAGCAGCTACTACAACTACGACAACTACAACTGGGCCTGCAACTGAGGCTACAACTTTAAAGCACCTCAAACTCATATATACAGTGTTTGGCCGAAAAACTGGCCAACAATTTGCAAACAAAATATAAATTCTGTAGCATTCTTCGGGGAGCATTTAAAAAATGTATGCGGTCGGTGACTCTCCTCTCCTCTCCCCTGGCACTCCTCCGGGTTGGATTTAAAACCGGACTCAATTCGAGCAGTAATGGAGTCTGAGTCTGGTTAGTTGCCGAAAGTTTCCTGCTCCGTTTGCCAGATAAGCAAATGAATTTCAGCACTTATCATATAGGAATTGGCAATCTGCTGGCGATGGCTCGGCGAGAGTTTTATTGTTTTGTTTTTCGGAAAACACGACCATAAGTCCTGGGGCATTTTAAAGTGTCCGAGCCATTCAGATGGTGTGTTGCAGAGCCACCGGGATTTCTTACTTTCGCCTCAGTGTTCTCCGCTTCCAGCTGGCAGGTTGTCTCCGCCAGAGAAAGGAAGGCTTAAACTATGCATCAGCAATCTGGGCTAACAACAAACTTGGCCGAGAGTGTGTCGTCTGCGCTTGGCTCTCGGTGCTGCATATTTAAAGGCGCTTAAGTGCCGGCAAAAAGTGCAACCTGAGCACCCGAGTGTGGCACCAGGCACGGGGTACAGGAAACGGAAGTAGCGAAGAGGGAAGGGCATCCGGGTGGCAGAATGGCAGACAGGCAGACCCCCGACATGCGTCGTCATCCGACACATCACTCATGCTGTTTTTGAGCCCTGATTGTTTTGAGTGTCTGGCAGCAGTTGCACCAGCAACCCTAGTGCACTCTGGAAAAATTATATAAATATTTGAATAATAAAAACATATATAAATTCGTTAAAATCTATAGTTTTTTATCCGATTTACAGCTTTTAATATCACATCAAGTGTATAGAAATACCTTGATTGGTAGAAAGGTTATAATCGTTTTTTCCGTATTTTTGGTGACTTTGTTCGTGATCCAGTTGATTTTTCTAATAACCTCTTAATCACATTATTTCCCTCTTAAAGTTCACAGGAAACTTCGAACCTTTTTCCCCAGTGCACTGTTAAAATTGATTGCATTTGTGTCTGCTGCCAGGAGTCAGTGATTCAGACAATGTCGTTGCCTCGGCAAGTGCAGACTCCGCCGGGGTCCTTGTTTATGCCTAAAAAGCTATGGCGCAAAGGGCCCTTGGACTTGGCACTCGAAAAGCATCACCCGCCGCCGCCGCCCTTTGCAAATAGTCAAACAATGGCAGTTTAGAGGACGGGCCCAGGACAATCGTAAGCGAGGGCGATAATCACTGCGTCGGCAGACGACGACGACACCTTTGGCCGCTTCAAATATTGACTATTTTGCATATTGATTGGCCTTTGTCTCCTCCGCCCGCCTCGTCCTTTGGCAGTCAACATGCCAGCGACACCTACATCATCAACTTGTTGACACTTTGGCATCAGCAGCAGCAGCAGCAGCTGCGCAAGGATGCAGGCACTGGAGATGGATGTGGCGGAGGAGCTCACTCCGGCATCCGTTCCGGCAGTTCATCCTGCCGTAACCGTACTTTATGGCTATGAAAAACACTTTATGCCCCGCGTTCCGCTGTGCGTTGACGCTGTTTGACATTGTAGAAATTGCTTTTAATTAAAATATTCTGCGAGGCAAATATCAGCAGCGCGCCGCTCACATGCAATGCCTTTCAGGGTCCTGCGCTGTAGGAGTGGTGGAAAAAAAGACCAGGGAAAAATACGGGCGATATAAACTATATAGCTCAGCCTTAGGAAGAAAGCTCCTTTTTTTCTTGGCGGTGTCGCGGCATGGCTGTGTGCCTTCATATGTAAATACGTGAGTGTGTGGGTGTGCATAAACATTGTACCCACACTGGGACAAATATCCTCTGCCAGGATTTAAACAATCAGAACATTTGAAGTATTTTAATAACAAACCAAAGGCTGCTGAATGGTGAAAGGACATCTGTAAACACTTGAAAATAGGACTTATTTTTTCATTGAAATTCATTATCTTAGCTTAATATATTTAAGAACGAATTATATTTATTTTATAAAATTATAACCCTTTTTCCAGTGCATTCTTCCAGAGACTGACATTGTTCCTTTGAAGAGTTTATTAGTTTAATTTGGTTTAAAGCGCTCGTATAGCTTGGATTCAATTTGAATCTGGTTCAAGAGCTAATTCAACCCTTCAGTTTCCTTTGAGAGCATAAAACTGTAATTTTTTGCTGTGAAATTAGTCTAGAACTTGGTGGGGGATTCCCCGCCACTCGTTGCTATGCAATTTATGTTGATTAGTTTGCATCTTGCAGTTGACTTCATTCAAATGAAGCGAAGCTGTGGGCATCCGGAGATTGGATCCCAGCCGGGGTGCCTCAAGGGGAGGGAGGCAACTGTATCACACAGCGAGTCGAGTTCTCGAGCCACTGGCTAATCCGCTTAGCAACTTTATAATTAGCCAGCATTG
>JAEIHY010006725.1:0-20724 GCA_018904565.1 Drosophila tsacasi | reverse complement strand
GACTTCCGTCTGTGTCGCGTGCGAATATCTTACATTTTTGTTATTATCTTGAAAACGAACCTTAACACCAATTATAGTGCTAACTAAGAGCTATGTTTCAAATTTTTTTAAATTAAAATGAATTCTTGGTACATGTTTTTTTTTGTTTTGTTTGCGTACAAATGTCGCGTGCGACATCAGAGAATGGCCCATATTTATATCTACAGGATACCCACCCGCTCCACTTTGGACACGGAGTCCGCTTGCCGCAGCATGTCCTCAAAGAGATCCTTTTTCTTATTTTTCTTTGCCTCCAAGGCGTGGTTCGACGGCGATTGAACGATGGAGTTGTGGGTCATCGGGGAATCGGGGCGACCTTTCACCGCGCTGTTCGCTTGAATAGCGTTCTGTGCGTACTTTCGTATGCAATCTTCGCTGCAGTAAACGGAATTGGAAGCTGCCGGCCGCTTGCAGAGCACACAGTTCGAGTCAGCAGGCGCCAGCTTAATGAAGTTAAGCTGCTGTTGCTGCTGGGGTAAAATCGTGCCTGTTGCGAATTTCTTGGCTGGCTTCGTCATTGGACTGCGCAGCGGAGAACTAGCCACTGTAACCCCCAGCGGCAGTAATCTTCTGGGATTCGCAGGAGACTCGGCCGAGACTTTGGTATCATTGAATTTTTCCTCTGTTTGAACGGTTGGCCTAGAGACCAGCAGCATGTCGGTGATGCGTGGTTGACTCTGGAAATTCAAGCGGTTGGTTAATAATAATAATAATAAATACGGGGGAGATCTCCCGACAGAGACTTGAGGCACTGCGACCGACTGGTCTTGTGTGCCTTTATTTCTCCCTAGTGAGACTAGAGTTGCTCAACCTCCCTTATGCCTGATCTGTGTAGCTGTCAAGAGCTCACTATGCGCAGGTGCCTCCTTGTAGACCAAATAATGGCTGGACATTCACAAAGAATGTGTTTGGTCGTCTCGTCTTCTTTACAGAGCCCACACTCCGTGTCCGAGGACAGACGCAGCCGACTCTTGCCAGCTCATCAGCGTTTTCGTTGCCGCGGATTCCGGCATGACCGGTTAGTTAAAACCAATGACATTATACAGCTTCAGATGGGCTCACCTTCTCTTCCTGCTTTTTAACACACTTTGGACACTTCCAATCGACGCCCTTCTGCTCCATCTCGGTGCCCATGGCCTTGGTCACCCCCACACAGGTGCCGTGGAACCAATCCTCGCACAGATCGCAGCATATCATGAAGCGATTGTTGTGAGGCTGACGACAAACACACCAGAGCCTGGAATTGAACGATTTTCAATGAGAAATTATTGCATGCACAATAATAAATCTTACTTATTGGGGTCATCGTCATCCTCCTGAGATTCTGAAGCCTCGGGATCCTGACTCTGGCTCGTGTTCAGCTTTTTCGATCTCCTGGGCACCGTTGAGCGCCTGGCCATCGATGGCTCTCTGGGGTTTGGCCTTTTCGGCCCAACACCACTCTGGCTCTCGTTGCTCTGGATGCTGGTGTCCAGCGTCGGTTCGTTGCTGAAAGACACGTTGCTCAGATCACCCGTGCTCGACGTTGTGGGCGACGCTGACGGAAACTGAGCTCGTCGCTTGGCCCGCGTGGTTGGCGCTTCCATGGGGGGCAGGTAAATGATGCGTCCATTTCCGCGGACAACTTTCGCCGAGGTGGGGGTAGTGGTGGTCAAGCTTCTCGATGGTGTGCTGCATGCCATCGGGAGGGATGGCATCGGATGTTCTGCAGGTACTGTATTCACAGACAGATTTGTTTGTGGCTAAAAATTTAAGAAAATATGCCGTGTATAACAACGCAAGAATGGAAGGTAAAACTCTTACCGCTACTGAAGGGAGTGGCGTCAGGGACACAGGCTCTACTGACGCGGGCATCGACACCATAGCGTCCAGAGTACCTGGCTCGGCACTGGCCAACACCTGCTTCACCACCTCGGCCTCAAACTGTTTGTCTTCCTCGATAAGGCCGACCACATGCTGCAGGAAATCCGCCGTAATCTCATCTTCGTCTGGCGTATCTATAATGTCGATTTGGTCCTCCGCTACGGAACCCTGCATCTCTGGAGCGAAGTTCTGCGGTGGCACCGCATCCAGGCCCGCCGCTGTACTCTCCAGCATTTTCACCAGTTTCGGTATATCCTCGACAGCGTTTACCGGCGGCGGTTGCTCCACCAGCGTCGTCTTTAGCAGCTCGTCCTGGACAATGGAGTCAATAAGATCCAACTGCTTGTCGTTCTCCGCAGCCAATTCCGAGGAACTTTGGTGCGTCTCAATCACAATTTGTGCAGGCAACTTGTGGGACTGGGCCGTGTTCACGCCGATGGGCATAAAGCCCTTGGATGGGGCTGGAGCATGCGTTACATTGGGTATTGGCGAAGCCATGATCGGCGTTGGCTGCCTGCTGAAAGTCGATTTCGGGGTGCTAGGTGGCATTACGACACGAGGACGGGGAGAATCGGGAGAGCCTTTCTTAGCAGAATGCTGGTTTTCACCCAGCAGACTGTTGAGATTGGTGAACACACCCTTTGGGCTCGCCATATTCTTGTTGATGATAATCTCCTTGACCTCCTGCGGCTGGCTAGTGAATGCGCCGGGATTGATGACACGTCCCAACTGCACAACAGGCAAGCTGCGGTCTTTCGCGGGAACCGTCACTGCTGGCAGCCGAGGCTTCCGCACGGGCAGCCCTGGATGGGTGCTTTTAAATTTGAGGAACGAGGTGCTGGCGATGCCTCTGCCCAAGGCAATAACCGAAGTCGGTGCCTTCGGAGGGAGGTTTATGATCTGCCCGATCTGAGGAGCCTTTTGTTCCGCGACCTCCTTCCGTCGCTTCACCTCGGGAAAGTGCTTGGGCGTGGAGGAAGGCGGGGGCTGAAGTTTCACTGGCTTGGCTAGAGCTGCCGGTCTACCGGGCTTTCTGCCCCGCTTCTTCTTGCTGGGGTTCCGGCCTCCGCTGCGCCTCATCTGGAAGTCCATGTCGCTGTCCCTGTCGTTGTCCGAGTCCTGACCGTCGTCGCTGTCCTCGCTCATCTCCTCCGTGTCGTAGGACTTGTCGGCATTCTCCTCATCGGCCGCATCCGAGCTCTGGGCATCGTCATCGTCCTCGACAAAGTCCTGCAAAGGCGCAATTACCTTGACGGGGCAGCGGGTTGGCCTTGCCCTCACACTAACTATGCTGTTCGCGATAATCTCTGGTGCAGGTCTTGGCAGTGGCTGTGGGATGGGCTTGCGTATAACGTGCACCTTTGGTTGCAACTGTAGATGCTGCTGCTGCTGCGGAGGCGGCGGCTGCGCCATCTTGGTGGATAGTCTCTGGACCTTCACCTGCAGGGGAGTAAAGGGCGTAGCCTGAACTCGCTTCTTGGCATTTATCAGCTTCAGATTTCCCGGCGCCTGCATAATGACCTTACGGCCCTGCCCCTGGGCCTGCATATCTATGGATATCTTCTCGGCCCTCTTGTGGTTCTTCAGCTGCTCCGGCGAGGTAAATGGAGTGTAGTTGTGATCGTTTCGAATAACTTCCAGCAGGGCGTCCGTTTCAGCAGTCCGCTTGTAAATGGAAACGCCGGCGAGCTCTGTAAATAGCAACCAGAAATGAGTTGGGAAATACGAGAGGTCTTCGTGAGTAATCTTTTTCTAGCAAACAAAGCAAACAATTTGACTACTCTCTGACCATAACCATAATATTCGCTGTATTTACTTAGTGCGTTCTTCACAACCATGTCGGCTGTGCCGTCCGCGTAGAACTGCTCGACCCGGAGGCCCACAATTTGTGGTCGTTCCTTTGGCTTGCGGCGTTTTCGCTTCTTAATGACCTTCGGCTTGCGCCCGGGACGACGTCGGGTGCGAGGAGCATCGGCCTCGGTTTCCGTAGAGTCCGAATTGTTCTCATCGTCGCTGTTCTGATTCTCTTCGTCGGGGGGCACGTCATCATCACTCACGTCATCCTCGCCCTCACTCTGACTGCCATTGTCGCTGTCGAGCTCAGAGTCCGTGGTCATCTCCATGAATCCCTCCAGCTCCTCGAGCCGTTCGGCCTCCTCCTGGTCCACCATGCTAGGCGTCGGCGAGGTGAGGCGTACCACGCTGATGGTGGAAATCGATTTTTCCTCTGGAGATAAGCAATGTCGATTAGGGGTCTGAGGGGTTTGAGTTGCGTCGCAAGCATACCCATGAGGTTTCCGATGGCGCGCTCGTCAAAGGAAATGCCATTCTTACTGTACACCACAACCAGATTGGAGTCGCCATCAACGGCCGCCGGTCGGGCGCTGGGCGCCTCCGTAAACACCGAACTGGACATGGTGTCGACTGCTACTGGTCAGCGCTGGCGGTGCATTGGAGTCCGGAGCACGCAAAGCGCTTATTAGCTGGCCGCGAACAGAACGATATAACTCATTTGTTGTTGTTGTTGCGGCCGCGTTGTGACGCCGACATTGGATCGAATAAAAACAGATCACTGGAAGAGCGGCGGAGGCGATATGTAAAGCTGTAGTTTCATCAGTAGCGCGGACCGATGTTGATGAGTGGGCGGTAGCTGCTCGGTACATAAACAGCTACTATTTCCAGCGTCAATTGCAAATTCTTCAGAATTATGGGAATAAAATTTGCAAAAAAAGCCGTCTAAGTGTGACCAGATTTTGGATGTCATCAAAACTGTAAGTTATCGATAGTTGGCAACAAGAACAACTGTTTAACTTTTCGGTATATTTATCATGGTGTTGACGGTCCTACCAATTGCAAAGTAAAACCAAAAAAAAAAAACAAAACAAACACACAATAACTGATAAACACACTTAATTTATTGCTGTTGTTTGCTTCATTCGTAGATATCGGTCAGCTAATCTCAGCGGTTGAGCCCACATTGTTGCCCAGTTGCTTTGTGCAGTCAGTCAGTCAGTAGACTTCGCCTTCCTTGGATTCACGATGGCCACTTACCAAATGGGATCGGGACATGCAGTCCCCATGACATTGTTTCGGGACAACAGGGATCGCGCCGTTAAGGCGATCCTGGAGAAGCTCCTGCCGGGACTTAAGTTCTCCGCGGGCCACCTTGTGGTGCTCCTCGAGGGCGGCAAGGACAAGAGCCTGTACAACACCGACGTGGACTACGTGTTCCGGCAGGAGTCCTATTTCCAGTACCTATTCGGGGTCAAGGAACCGGGCTGCTACGGCCTCCTTACCATCGATGTCAAGACGGGTGACAAGAAGACCGTTCTCTTTGTGCCCCGATTCCCCGAGGAGTACGGCACCTGGATGGGGGAGCTGCTTAGTCCAACCGACTTCGGGGCCATGTATGAGGTGGATGAGGTCCTCTATGTCGACGAACTCAACGTCTATCTGGAGAGGGCGGAGCCCAAGCTGATACTCACTCTGAGCGGCACCAACAGCGATAGCGGCCTCACACTGCAGCCGCCAGACTTCGACGGTAAGGAGAAGTACGTCACCGACTGCGATCTGCTGTACCCTATTTTGTCCGAGTGCCGGGTGATCAAGTCGCCCGCGGAAATCGAGGTCCTGCGCTACGTGGCCAAGGTCTCGTCGGACGCCCACATCAAGGTGATGAAGTTCATGCGCCCTGGCCGAATGGAGTTCGAGGGAGAGTCGCTGTTCCTGCACCACTCCTACTCGGTGGGCGGCTGTCGCCACGCCTCATACACCTGCATTTGCGGCAGTGGTATGAACTCCTCGATCCTGCACTACGGACATGCGGGTGCTCCCAACAACCGTCCCGTGCAGGATGGCGATCTCTGCCTTTTCGACATGGGTGCGAACTACTGCGGCTACGCGGCGGACATCACATGCACTTTCCCGGCGAACGGCAAGTTCACTGCGGACCAGAAGTTCATCTACAATGCAGTGCTCGATGCTCGCAATGCGGTCATGAGCACGGCCCGCGATGGAGTGTCCTGGGTGGATATGCACAAGCTGGCGGGCCGCGTTCTGCTGCAGCGACTGACGGAGGGCGGCGTGCTGAAGGGCGATGTGGACGAAATGCTCGAGGCAGGCGTCTCGGGAATATTCCAGCCCCACGGCCTTGGTCATTTGATCGGCCTGGACGTGCACGATGTGGGCGGCTACCTGCCCACGGAGCCGAAGCGCCCTAGCCAGCCGTGGCTGAGCAAGCTGCGCTTCGCCCGCATCCTGAGGGCGGGCATGTATGTGACCATCGAGCCGGGCTGCTACTTCATCGACTGGGTGATGGACCGTGCCCTGGCAGATCCGAACATTGCCAAGTTCATCAACGTGGATAAGTTCAACAGCTTCCGAGGATTTGGGGGCGTGCGCATTGAAGACGATGTGCTAATCACCCAAACGGGCACCGAAAATTTCGCTATTGTGCCGCGCACGGTTGAGGAAATAGAGGCAACGATGAACTCTAAGTAAACATGACTTTTAAGCCCACATATGTCTCTATCTTGGGCCATCTGCTGTACACATATGCATATGTAATATACTATAATATACACTGTATTATAATCAAATTATGGATAAACTAATAAACATATTATGGCGAGGTATGATCGATACAATCGAAATTTTAAAATCATGTTTTTCCTAAGAGTAGAGCTATTTTTATTTATTCCCAGCTGAAAAGATGATAGCGTGTGAAGTACCAAGCTAACCTGTCCACTATGATTGTGCTGTAATAAATTCTGATAAGGCTTCAGATAATACAGACCACTTGCTGATACGAAATCCATTCCCAACACTGAGTGATGTAGACTTTCGCGATGGTTTATTGGTCGACAGTGTTAACAGAGTAATTGAGACGGCGGCCTGGCTAAGCGTGAGAGAGACGAGCGTCCAAGCGGGTTCTAATTCTATTTACAAGCCGTTGTTGCCCTGGTTCCTACATGTATTTCTTGGCATGGCCGTTCTTTTGTTGCTGCCTTAGATGGATATGAGCGTTGCCATTCTGCGCCGGAGGCAGATCACTGGAGGTATCGCCGCCGCCGTTGTTATCCTGTGTCGCCTCAATGAGCTCGACAGCACTGCGACGCGGGAACCAGCCGCGGAGGTGACCTTTGCGCTGGCGCTTCTTGTCGCCCAGCTCCTTCTCGGATAGCACACGCTCCCCAAACAGCCAGTGGTTGCGGAAGCGAGTGACCTTAATGACGTCGTCCGGCCTTAGGCGGATGCGCGGCTCATCAGAGCAGGGAGCGGCCAAGCATACGCGCCAGCCCTGCGAGAAGAGCGGCAGCCAGCGTCCCGTGACGGGACTGATGCATCTATAGGTGCGCGTTCTGGCGCGCTTCTCCTCCTTCTGCGCCAGCTGCTCACGCTGAAATATAGTTATCATTTATTGCTATCCGATCAATGGACACTTATATGCCTCACCGTCAATGTGTATTGGTCGCAGCCTTCCACCACCGGCCATTCAATGCCGTCGCCCCGCTTTTGGCACTCGTCATTGAAGACCAGCCGCAGATTCTGGCGCCATTTCAAATCGTAAGGATAGAGGAACTCATCGTCACTGTCGGTATTCCTATATCGCCGATAGATCGCCTTCTCCACGATCCAGATCTCGATGCCCGTCTGGTTGGTGACAATCGTCTTCATCTGAATGAACAGCAGCATGCTCAGGCCAATGACGACGCCGATGGCCAGCCCCATGCCCAGGATGCACATGATGATGCTGGCCAGTGTGAATTGGACGCTGGCCAAGTGCGCCAGCCCGTGGGTGAGATAGTAGTAGCGGTAGATCCCGCGCCAGAAGGAGCAGCACAGCACCACAGTGCCCTGCATGCTGCCCAGGATGGAGAAGAGCAGAAAGTACGTGAAGTATGCGTGATTGGCCCAGCCAACGCAGTGATTTATCCACGGGCAGTGGTGGTCCATCTTCTTGACGCAGCGATCGCCTGAGGAATAAAGGAATTTGCACAAAATTTAAAATTTAAATGTTTCAAAAGGAACACGTTCTTATTGGGTAGTTACTCTGTTAATTCATTTTAATTGCATTCTTTAAATATGCACAGCTTACTCACACTTGCGACAGTGATGGGAGCGGGGGGCTTTGTAGCCCTCACACTTCTTGCAATACTGCAGGAACTGCGCGTCCTTGGGGTCCTGCAATGATGTTGAACTTTATTAAAATATTGTCGGATGTATATTAAAGCAGAATTTAAGTGCAGCTAATATTTATGAAACCAGTTATAATGAAATATTCTGCGTGATTTATAAGCATTCAGCAAAACAGCAAGGTACAACAAAACCTAACGACGCACAGCTCATTAAGTGACCACCTCCTAGTGGCCATCGGCCATCCATTTAAACCGCCCCTCCTGCGTCTGGGCTCGCCTACAAAACACTTATGCAAATTCGGGTAATTGCATTACGGACTTTGGGCTCCGTAGAATGCGCTCGCGTGCAGGCGACGGTCCGGTGGTCGGTCGTAATACGAGGAGTACCCGCTAATAAATTATATTTGGGTCGCGCCACGGCCGGACAAAATGAATGGGAGCCGAAAAACGTTGCCGCCGGTGTCGCCTCGGTCACGACATCATCGGATACGGATACGGATTCGGTGCGGTGCCGATTCTTTAAAATAAATTGCAGCGTTTAATTGGCGCGGATTATGCGATAAGCAGCTACACACGCCAGTGGGCCGGCTTAGCCCAGAGGCCCTTTGCAGTGAAGTTCTCTCGACACCTCTCCCTTTTGTGGGCTAAACAATTGCTTCCGCCTTGGAATGACGCTGCACAGAGGGACGGAAACCCACCCCTAGACAAAGTGCTTTTGCAGTTCGTGACGGGTCAACAGTTTTTGGGGCCAGCGGAAGAGAGAAGAGAGAAATGGCCCTATCAATGGTAACAGGTGTTGCCAACACACCCCCACCCGTGGCCGAGGCGGACAGGTGACAAAAGGTTCTGCATTCCTTCTCTCCATTTACCTTGGGTCGCCATTGTTTTGGCAACAGGCCGGGACCTGTCAACGTGGCCATGACGTAATTGAAAGTGGCCAGTGTGGAGAGCAGCAGGAACAGGGCCTGGTGGGCGAAGGCGGCAAATGATTCATTCGGGGGCCACCACATCGAGTTCATGTAGAGCGTCGTCAGCGTTATGCACTTGATTATGCCTGAAACCGAGAGGTAGATAAACATTAGAGTGATTCACGCGGGACGGCTAGTAAACATTAGCATTGAATTTGAAACAGTCCCTCGTCTCGGCGGGATGGGGGAGGGGTTATGCTTCGTCTGGCAATTGCGTGCGCAGGAAATGAAGTTCATTTATTTAGTTTATTGTCGCTTTTCGAGTTGATTAGCCGGCACCACGGTCCAGTAATGAGTGCTTTCTCTTCGTATCCCTTTCAGCAGCACCAGCAACAAGCGACCGGCGTCTAATTCCTTAATTATGGCTGGAACAATTGGATATCAGTTCCAAGTGCGGAAGTCCTACGGCGTCTGTGGCCAAACGGACTATTTGCACGCCAACCCCGGGCAGTCGCCGTGAAATTCCCGATAGGCTTTGTGCCCCTGGCGGAGGCAATAAACCGGGCAAACGACTCACAACTAAAACGTAATTAGCGGGCCACATTACGCGAATTAAAAGTCCGTACGCTGTGGCAGGTTGTCAACCGATTTGCGGCTCCGTGCGGCGGATGTGGCGTGTGCGGCGGAATATGAAATACGATATGGCGCCGTCCCCGTTGCCGCAGACAGACGGATGGAAGGGTGGGCGTGGCATCGCTGCAAGCACCGCCCATGGCTAATAAGCCGTAATTTGCCACTTTTCCAACTTCTGACCAGTTGGCTCACTCCACTTTTGCCCATTGGCAAATTGGACTCCCTCCTCGCCCGTCCCATCGAGACTGATAGCGGCGATGCGGAAGCCGCCACACCTTGGGAAAGCTGGTATTGTTAGCTCGGAAACCACTTACTCAAGGCTGTGATCGGACCCCAGTGTAGGAAACGGCGAAAGCCGGATATTTCAGCACTCATAATATTGTGTTAACTCTCGGATAGCGTCCAAAATTTAAATGAGCAAACGCGAGCAAAAAAAGTAAACAACAAAGAGCAGTGTGACCGCGGTGAGACAGTGAAAATATACCGCCGCATACGCGGTTGGCGAGATATCGATAGCGGTACAATATCGATATATGCAACTTAACCGTAGGTTTTTTAAGAAATCGATTGTAATCTGAATTCGACAAATCTCAGCTTTAAATTCAAATATAATAAATTCAGCGAAATGGGATTCCACAAAAATAAGGACTAAACCATAACCCAGAATTAAAACAGGTATACTTTATTTTAGAGGATTTCCCGTATTTATTGAATTCAATTAGTTTTTATTTATTGGCCACAATCTCAAACTTGATCCCGTGCTCGTGCTTCTCCAGCTCGCTGATGAGACTAGTTGCGCGGAAGGCAGCCCCAGGAGGCAGAACTCCACCCGTGCTCGGCATCTTGTCGCTTTCGTTAAGGATGGTCTTTGCTGTGGAAAGCAGAGCCACGCAGGTTGATCCGTAGCCTGGATTGGGACCGGTGACACTGACGGTTAGCGTCTTGTTCGGCGGGCTGCTGTACTGATCCGTGGTCTCGGCCAGCTGCTCAGACCTAGGCCATCCGGTGGCCTTCATGGTCATCCGGAAGAACGAACGCTCCATCCGCTCCTCGCTTGGACCCTCTCGGGACGCCATGCCGCCGGAGAAGATTCCGGGATACTTGAGGAGCAGTTCGCGGCCAAAGGAGAACTTGGCCATTATACCGATGACGGCGGCAAAAAGCACCACAACGCTAGCCGCGAACCATGATGGATATGTCATGTAGGCCTGCATTTGGACGGGACGCTTCTTGTCCTGCTCGAAAAGAAACCGTTGCGAGCGCATTACCACAGACCGATCCGTATCCGGGAAAGGCAGGATCACCTTGTTGCCTACCTCCGCGGCACGGGACAGCGGTGAACGTGGCTTCAGGTCTGGCTGGAATTTGGGCAAGCGCTCGGGAAAGAGCTTTCGCCGGATGGCAATGGACTCACTCCGGTTGGCGATAGCGTGAATGGCGCTCTCCCAGGTGCCCGTGTTCAGGGCTGCACTTCCAGTGCCCTTGGTGCCGCCCTTGACGCCCATGTGGACAAAGTTCTCCACCGAGTTGACGACGCCGTCAAAGTTCTTCTCGATGAAGGTAACGCCCATGTCGGCGGGAATGGAGTCGAAGCCGCAGGCGCTAATCACGTATACGCCACGCTCCCTGGCGAGATCGTTGTAGCGCAGCTGCATCGTCTCCATGTACTGCGGCTCGCCGCTGACATCCACGTGGTGCGTTCCTGCATCGATGCAGGCCTTAACCACCTTCTCGCCAAAGAAGCGGTACGGTCCAGCGGTGTTAACCACGATCCGGCAGCGCTTGGCCATCTCCAGCAGCGACGCTTCGTTGTTCACGTCCGCGATGATGATGGGCGTTTGGGAGAGGTCCGTCTTGGACTTTGCCCCCATTTCACGGAGCACCGACTGCAGCTTCTCCTGGTTGCGTCCGGCGATGCCCCAGCTCAGACCCTTCAGCACACTAACCGCTTCCAGGACCGTGTATTTACCGGTGAAGCCGGTGGCTCCAAAGATGATGGCATCCAGTTTCTTAGCAGCCATTTTAGAGGTCGCAAATACTGTAGTGTGTTATCAGTGGGAAGAGCTGAACTTCGTCTGCTCCGGGGGACGGGAAAATGTTAATAGTTCTAATCGGACTGCATAACAACTGTATTTATTACAGATTGCGGCGTGGTGACTCCACAAAACTGAGTCGCACAGGTGATTATTTTGGTCGCTGTTAGATGCCCGGCTGTCGATAGCAACAAGTTGTTCGTTTACACGGAAGGTAAGATATCGCGAACTAGGGCTAAATAGTCTTAAATGTACGTAATTTTTAGGTTCTTGTATTACTGACGTATAAACGAATGATGCGATAGCACGTTTCGATAACATAACAATTTTTACATTTTATAAAGATGTATGTACTTGTAATTTTAATCTTTTTGATATATTTATTTAATTTTTAATTGATCAAATTTGGCACCATGTCTGATTTTATTTAAAAAAGCGTTGTAAAAAAAAAATAAACATAAGAAACTGATAAATCTGCCAAATTGCTCGAGATGGCGCTGAGGAAATAAAGCTCTGCGTCGAGGCATTATCCCGAAGAGCAACAATGGAGTTGTTCTTGGGGATGGATTCAAAGGTGTATAGGGCGCGAAATCCAATGGCAACAAAGCGATCGTTTGAGTGCAAGGTGACACGGAAGAAACGACCATATGACCGCATTTCAAAGTCCGGCAGCTTGCCACAATACCTGCTATACTTTCGATCCGTGGTCATAAAATTGGAGAACTCCACGTAGTCGCTGGCAGTCTGCTGGTCACAACTGATGAGAAAATATTAGGGAAAACACTACAAAATGATATAAGCTATTCTCTTACGTTTCTATTCCCTCCACATCAAAGTATGTGAAATGGAGGACAACTTGTTCATCGCTGGCACCGTAAAAGTAGTAATTGCATACCACATTTTCCAGATAGTATCCCGGAAAGTTAGGGGAGTGAAATAGGCCACTTATGCGCTCACTGCTGTTGTAGACAAAAGCACAATCCTGGCCCTGTTGGACGCCCGACATGATGCCAAAGTCTAGAAATGTTCAAATGTTACAACAGTTCTGATTTGAATAATAGTATTTACTTACTAGTCAGAAAGCGGTATTCAGCCCGAAATCCGTAGTACTGTACCTTGTTGGTCATTGCAGGCGGATATTTGCCCACGAACTGGAGCTGCAACTGTGTTCCGGTGGACATTAGAGGCTTGGGCAGGAAGGCACCACATAGGAGCTCCTGTGTCTCGCTCCGCATATCGGTCAATACATGAAGTGCATCTAACGCTTGACAGCCAGTGGAGTTCTCGTGCTCTGTGGGAATATTAAAATCGTGGAAACGAATCTGAACGCGCTCTGGCGGTATTCCGTGGAATTCGTAACGGCATTGCAGGACTCGCGATCCGCCGATTGCAGCGCCTCCGACGGCGTGCTTGGCCAAGAACAGCTGGCTGGAGTCAAAAGTTCCGGATTTGTTTACCCGTGTGTCGAATATTTGTTTGCATGGTTCTGTGGAGTAAAATATTTAAAAACTAAAATGATTACCTCTGCAGAATTTGCTTAAATCAGGGCTGCCGAATTTGAATCTGGCTACTTTGCAACTCATTCGCGTCAGCTGTTTTTTTTTCGCCAAGAGTTGGCAGCACTGTCAACGACTTGTTTACGTTCCGTGATTATTTATTTTATTTTTGCGATAAATAATTTCATTTCGTTGCGTTTTATTTGCTATCGTGTATGTTACGAGTTTTAAAGGCGACAGGCTCCTCCGGATTTTTAGCTCGATTCTGCAGCGGTGCAATGGCCAGCAAGCGAAGCCACAACGAAGACAACAAGTTGGACACCTTCCGGCGGATATGTGATGAAATAGCCGGCGAGCCGAGCTACCTAAAGAAGGCGGAGAAACTGAAGAGATTTTTTGAGCGCGGCACCAGCGGTTCAGGCTTTGAGGGCGACACGCTGCTCTGGGTAGAATTCCTCATCCCTGCGGCCAATCAGCGTGTCTACAATCTCCAGAATAAGGCACTGATCAAGCTCTTCTCGCGCATTTTCAACGCTAGCCAGCAAGAAATGCATTTGGATCTCGAGCAGGGTGATCTAGACTTTTGGTGATACGAAATCGATAGTTAATTTTTGATTTCCCGCAGATGGTGATGTTTCGGAAACTCTTCGCAGGCATTTCGCCGCCTCCAGTAAGCTCAAGCCTCAGGCGCAAAGCAAATTGTACCTGCAGGAGGTGGAGAAGCTGCTCCTGCAATTGGTGGAGCGCACCAAGGAGGATGAGCAGACGGAGCTTCTGCAGGAGCTGTGCAACAAGGCCACCGATTTGGATCTGCGCACGTTCATCAGACTGGTGAAGCAGGACCTGCGGATCAATGCGCGGGCCAGGCACATCCTAGACGCCTTTGGTCCCGACGCTTATCCCGCCTATCAATCCTCTCGAGACTTGGCGGCAATTGTGGATCAGTTCGCTGGGCAGAACAAGAAACTTATTGTAACCAACGGTGAGGGTAAGGCGAAGGGGAAGGCGAAGAAACCAAATACCAGTGGCATTCAGGTGATGACGCCCATTTCGCCAATGCTGGCCAGTGCCTGCAAGTCAGTTGAGGAGGCCTTCAAGAAGAGCCCCGCTGGACTTTACAGTGAAATCAAATACGACGGTGAACGGGTGCAAATCCACAAAAAAGGCAGCGAATTCAAGTTCTTTAGTCGCAATCTTAAGCCCGTAATGGATCACAAGATAAAGGCACTGAAAGAGCACATACCACTGGCCTTCCCAGGAGCCGGGGAGTTGATTCTGGATTCGGAGATCATTCTCGTGGACACTGAGACCGGCGCACTTCTGCCCTTCGGCTCGTTAGGAGCCCACAAGAAGCAAACTTTCGCCAACGCTGCCGTGTGCCTGTTCGTCTTCGATTGTATATTGTACGATGGCGAGGATTTGACGCAAATGTAAGTGAAAAGTCGCAATTTTCCAAATAAAAATACATATTTCATCTTACAGGACCTTCCGGAAACGACGTGAGATCCTGGAGCAGAATATTAAGCCCATCAAATCCCATGTACAGCTATCGGAGTCGGAATTTCTCAAGACCAAGAGCGAACTGGCCATGATGACGGCGAAGGTGCTTCATGCGAATCTGGAGGGAGTAGTCCTGAAGAGTCCCAGCAGCACCTATCAGCCCGGCAAACGCAATTGGTTGAAGGTCAAGAAGGATTACCTTTTTAACGGCAAAATGGCAGACACAGCCGATTTGGTAGTCCTGGGCGCGTGGTATGGATCGGGGAAAAAGGGTGGAGTGCTCAGTATTTTCCTTATGGGTTGCTACGATGCAAGGGACCGCCTGTGGAAGACGGTCACCAAGGTGCACTCTGGTCTAGACGATGCCACCAACGAAGAGGTCCACGATTCCCTGATAAAGTTAACCGACCGAGCCGATGCCAGTCGAACGCCCAGTTGGCTGCTGTGCAAGAAGTCCTTGGTGCCGGATGTGCTGGCCAAGGATCCGCACCAAATGCCCGTATGGGAAATAACGGGAGCGGAGTTCACCAAGGCCGAGGCGCACACGGCTTCGGGCATCTCAATAAGATTTCCGCGAATCACTCGCCGGCGGAGTGATAAATCCGCCAAAGAGGCAAATGATCTCGCGCACTTAGAAGATCTGTTTGATGCCTCAAAGAAAAATGTGAACGTGGATCTGCTTCTTGCAGATGCCACAAAGGAGGAGCAATCAGGCGGCAGTAGGTCGAGTAGCGCCAAAGGAGCAGCGACAGTACCAACTAAGCGCAAAGCACCGAAAGTGGAGCAGAGTTTACCTCTATCGCAAAGAGAAATGAAAGACTTTTTCAGGCCCATAAAAGAGTCAAAGATCGAAGTTAAAGCCGAAGTCAAAACCGAAATTAAAATGAAGCCGAAACCAGAAGAAGTCAAAATGGAGCCAAAAATCGAAGTCAAAATCAAAATGGAGCCGAAACTGGAAGTCGAAATGCAGCCAACAACCGAAGAGTCCGAGTCCGAAGTTAAAAAGCAATTAAAGAGGGAGCAAAAATCTTCAAAAAGTGCGAGAAGCACTTTATTCTCTGGCCTAGTGGCGCACTTTGTAATGGATCAGGATTCGAGAAAGCTGCGGGAACAATTTGAACGGCACGGCGGTTCCTGTACCACCAATGCCCGAAAAGCTGACCTGGTCTTCTACAACAAAAACGAGATAATGGACCTTGGGAAGCTAAGGTAATTTCGACTGATTCGCAAATTCTAAAAATAAGCATTAATTTGATTTGTTTACTTTTTCCAGGCCCCTGTACCGACGCAGCTGTCGACATCTGAATGTGAGCTGGCTTCAAACATCGTTAGAGAACCAAAGTCGACAGCCGTTCCCGCTACACGCAGTGATGCTCAAAAGCCGAGTGCTTTGATGAAATTGTTTTCGCTTCAAAATACATGCTTGATTTAACCTTATATGGTATATATTATACAGACAAGTTTTTTATCAGAGGCGGAAAAGCTCTAAGCGAAAGCTTTGTCCAACGAAAACAAAACGCACCCAGTAATTGGTGGCGTCGTTAGTTATCATCTGAACGCTTGGAACACGGAACGCGCACTGTTCTCGCCTGAGCTCCTCAATCATGCTGTGGGAATTTTTGGCACTCTTCGCGATCGCCTTTGCGTTGTTCCATCGCTGGGCGACCGCCAACAATGATTTCTTCAAGGATCGGGGTCTACCCTTTGCGAAGCCCACGCTGTATTTCGGTAACATGGCCAGCATGTTCCTCCGCAGGAAGTCTATGTTCGACATAGTCTGCGATCTGTACAACAAGGGCGGCAGTTCCAAGTGAGTTTACTCCTTTAAACTGGGTTTAATAACTAGTAACTAGTTTAGTTGTAATATAAGTCACACGTACTTTGAACCCGTTCCGCATCATGTGTGTATCTAGGTTTGCCTTTGACATGACACATTTGTAGGCAGCCAAGGTCACGATCAATGTATCTAGATACACAGATATGTACATACGGTTCTATTTACAAATACGGTGGGTGCGGTCTGCGTTTGAGTAATTATTGAATATAAAATTGTGAAAATCTCACAAACAACTGAGTTAGGCGTGTCGAGAATGTATTATCAAACACACATAATGGACAATAGTTAAGATAATTTTGTTACTATAAATGTGTCGCAAAATGCTTTGTTTTATTTATCAGTTAAATTAATTTTAATCTTATCAATTATGCGACGCCTTTAAATGGTGTTTGTTACTGAATGCACTCACGTAGCTTACACGCAGATAGAAAAAACAATTTGGAAAGCTAAGTACGTTTTGATAACATGTGTACATAGTTGAAATTAGAATCGGAATTGTATATACTTCTTATGTATAAATATTTCACCCTTGGGTCCTTGTGCCTCTATGTCCACTTTTCGATACTCATATATCCTACAATAGAAGAAGAAACACTTTCATTCTAAACTGATTTACATATATTTACATGTATTTACGAATAGTCTTTGATTAAATAAAGCCGCATTATATAACAAATTTTTGAATTACAAATTATATATATATATATATCTGTATGCACATATGTACATAGCTAAGCAAATGCCTTTGTGGCGTATCATTAAGTGAGTCATAAAATGCTTATCGGACATTGATTTCATTGAATTCTTTCAGATTTTTCGGTATCTTTGAGCAGCGACAACCACTAATAATGGTACGCGATCCAGATCTATTAAAGCAGATTACTATTAAGGACTTCGACCATTTTATTAATCACCGCAACGTATTCGCCACAAGCAGCGACGATGATCCGCATGACATGAGTAACCTCTTTGGGAGCTCGCTGTTTGCTATGCGAGACGCTCGCTGGAAGGACATGCGGAGCACTCTGAGTCCGGCCTTTACCGGCAGCAAGATGCGTCAAATGTTTCAACTTATGAATCAGGTGGCCAAGGAGGCCGTTGACTGCCTGAAGAATGACCAGGCATCTCTTCAGGATATGGATCTGGACATGAAAGACTACTGCACACGGTTCACGAACGATATAATTGCTTCAACGGCCTTCGGCCTTCAGGTTAATTCGTTCAAGGAGCGAGATAACACCTTTTACCTGATGGGCAAGAAGTTGACCAAATTTACTTTCCTGCAGAACATCAAGTTCTTACTCTTCTTCAGTCTAAAGAAGCTCAATAAGGTATGGGTACAAATTTGAAATAAAACCAAATTATATTATTCTTTGAAATATCCTGAAATCGTCTTTCAGATCCTTAAAATTGAGCTTTTCGACAAAAAGAGTACACAGTACTTTGTGCGGCTGGTGCTCGATGCCATGAAGTACCGACAGGAACACAACATCATTCGTCCGGATATGATCAACATGTTGCTGGAGGCGCGTGGTCTGCTCCAGTCAGACAAGACCAAGACGGCACCAACGCGGGAGTGGAGCGATCGCGACATAGTCGCCCAGTGCTTTGTATTCTTCTTTGCCGGCTTCGAGACCTCGGCAGTGCTTATGTGCTTCACCGCTCATGAGCTGATGGAGAATGAGGATGTGCAGCAGAAGCTGTACGAGGAGGTGCAGCAGGTAGACCAGGAGCTGGATGGCAAAGACCTGACCTACGAGGCCATCATGGGTATGAAGTACTTGGATCAGGTGGTGTCGGAGGTGCTGCGCAAATGGCCGGCAGCTATAGCCGTTGATCGAGAGTGCAACAAGGATATCACCTATGAAGTAGACGGCCAGAGCGTTGAAATTAAAAAGGGAGATGTCATCTGGCTGCCCACCTGTGGCTTCCATCGGGACCCCAAATACTTTGAGAATCCCTCAAAGTTCGATCCGGAGCGTTTCAGCGATGAGAACAAAGCAAATATACAGCCATTTACATATTATCCCTTTGGCGTGGGCCAAAGGAACTGCATTGGTAAGATGCTTGAATTTAGGCGAAGTTTAACCGAATCATAGTTAATTTTTGGAATCTCTATTTTCAGGTTCTCGATTTGCTCTCCTCGAGGCAAAGGCCGTCATCTACTATCTTCTCAAGGAGTATCGCTTTGCACCCGCCAAAAAATCCTGTATACCTCTAGAACTGGCTAGCAACGGCTTTCAGTTGGCGCCAAAAACAGGATTTTGGGTCAAACTCGTCCAGCGCAATTAACCTTATGAAGATGTATGAATTAAATGTCTTGTTAACTATGTATGTGTATTAAATATTTCAACATTCTTGTTTAAAGAGTTCACCATGAATTAATTGATTATTATTAAACACTTTTGAACTGTCATCGAACTATCAGCGTTTTAGTTATATTCGGTTGGTCATTTTATTCGATTGGTCAATATTACCTATTATTTATTTATTTCAAAAGGTAAGTTCAGATGGGAATGAAATCAATGACAAGTGTTCTACCCAAAAAGAAAGAGAAAGCCAAATTAAATGTGCACATCTGTTATAAAAACAATGTAGAATGTTAATTCAAAAGTGCATTCTATTAAATTCGTAAAATTTAATTCATGAGCTTGGAATATATAAACGATCCAATTGAATTTTAAACGCTAGTATAAATGCAATGAATTTCAAGAACCTGCGCATTTGACCGAGTGAATTTAGTGAGTGAAGATTAAAACGAAAAGTCGGGCAGAATGCAGTCACAATTGTACCCTTTTATAAGAACAAAACTGTCTTTATAACAGGAGCCACAGGATTTCTTGCAAAGGTGCATTATCAAGGATACTGCAGGAATAAATAAATATATATTTAGTATATACTAAATAATTATTTGCAGTGATCACAGAAAAGTTACTGCGTTCAACGGATGTGAAACGCATATATTGTCTGATGAGACCAAAAGGAGGTGAGACTGTTGAAGAACGATTTGCAGCATGGAAAAATTGTGAGGTGAGGCACACCAAGCGAAGAACGTTTGAAAAAGCAAATCGAGAATTCGAACTTTAAAACCTATTATTGTGCCATAATGAAATAAAATCTTTTCCTCTACAGATCTTTGAAGTTTTGCTTAAGTGCAAACCCAGGCCCTTGGAACGTGTGACGCCCATAGCTGGGGACTGCAGCGCTCCGGGCCTGGGCCTCTTCGAGGATGACCGAAGGACCCTCGTTACGGAAGTGCAGATAGTCTTCCATGGAGCCGCTTCCATTAGCTTCGTGGAACCGTTGCAGAAGGCGTTGATTCTCAATACGCGAGCCGTACGTCTTATGGTGCAACTGGCCAGGGAGATGCGGTCCCTTGAGTCCTTTGTACACATTTCTACGGCATATTCGAACTGCGTAGTGGACACCATCTATTCGCCTATCCTCGCTCGTCATGGAACGCCATAGCTGATCTGTATTAGTCGAATCAAAGATAAATGTTTTAGTGCAGAATGGCGTTATTATACGATTATTGGTATACTAACGCCATTCTGCACTAAAACATTTATCTTTGATTCGACTCATACAGAGCAGCTGTGGCGTTCCATGACGAGCGAGGATAAGCGAATCTTCACCTTTGACACGTCCAACATAAACTGGCAGAAGTTTTATGAGAGAATCATAGAGGGAACGCGACTCCATATCTTCAAGATACCCTTGACGCCGGAATCCATTGCGACCGGCAAGAAGATGATGTCTAATGTGCTTTGGTTATTGCAGGTTTTACGTACTGCATTTACATTTGGAATAGTTCCTGTCTTTGGGGCCCTGACTCGGTTTCTAATCAGATTTGCAATTTGCTAGTACTTATCTAGTTGTTGCATGAAAGTTTATTAGTGGTTTTTTGAATAAGCTGGAAGTTTTATTAATTTAATAAAGATCTAAGTTTTCATTGAGTTGTGTGCTGTTTATTTTTTACTCCATACATACTCCTAGATGCGTTTTATTAGACTTGAGATATCTGTAAAACAATAAAGATGTTTAATATTTCAGCGAGCGGAGAGACACGCCATTATTTATTTTCGAATCCGACGCTAAACGATACATTCTCAAGCTAGAAAAATTCATACATAGGCAATACTCCCCCTTTTGAAGCCCTTTTGAAATTAGCATGTCTGCATTCCTTTTAAATAGTATTACTTAGGCAGTCGGGAAAGCGCTTATTATCATTTAGCACGAGAAACACTTGGCATAGGCATGACTGGGCGCTGGCACTCG
>JAEIHY010006724.1:0-10346 GCA_018904565.1 Drosophila tsacasi | reverse complement strand
TTGTCATCAAAAAGTTGATTTTAGTATAGTATCTCTATCTTTCCGGCCATTGTGCGCCGGTGGCTGAAGTGCTTCAAAATTAATGGCCGTGGCAACTTGAAAGCAATAAAGGGCCGATGAGTGGCCCCGGGGACGGGGCTTTAAAACTAAGTTACCTGGCCAACCCCTGTCCCCCAAAAAATCCTTAGATCCTTATCGATTGGGTTTGCGCCTTAATTATGAGCTCCGGATGGAGGATTGGAGCTGGAAATGCTCTTTCTCTGATTGCCCGATGCTGATTGATGGCGCGTGTCAGTTAGATTAATCGCCTGGCGATGCTCAGGGAAGTGAACTTATAGTGCATTAGGTATGTTTGGATAGTGATATAATACTGAATGTGAAATTTAATATGCATTTAGACACCTTTAAGATGAATATAATTTCATTTTAGTGAACTTAGTGAAATTAAAGTGCAAAATGTATTATTAAAATGGTAATGGATTATATTGCTGCATTTAAAATGAAAATAAATGAAATTGAAATATTTTCCTCATTCAGTAAAACCTTCCCCAGCTAAAAGTAGAGACAACCAACCAACAGTGCAGCAGCACAACATGAAAATGGCATTAGCTGGTCTTGTGGCTAGAGTTAATTTTGGTAAATGCATTTGCCGGCCTTTTGGACGAGTGTCTGGCTTAAAGATTCAGCAAAACAGACGGCACATGGAGACTCGGGCATTAATATTAAATGTGCTCGAGTGTAGAGCAGCTCAAATCATGCGCAACTTGAAATAAATTGTTAAGCATTCTGCAAAAGCCAAGGTCGACCCAGGATTGGACCCAAGGCAAAGTCATGTCGAGGGCAATATATGTATATGTATGTATGTATGTAAGCCAAGTCAAGCAAAAGACTGGCAACAAGTAAGCAAACAAACAACAATGTCTTAGATGTGTGCATTAAAAGTCAACGACTCGTTAAATGAATTGCAGGCCCAGGCAAATTAAATTAGCGCAGCAACTCCTTGTCGTCGTCCTTGCTGGTGACCCCTAGTCGAAATTATTTTACAGCGAATCCAGCGAACCCGAAAAACAGGGATACAGCCATCCAGAGATCCAGCCATCCCTACACTTTATGAGTCGTTGGCCCGGCCAAAAACTTCGCTATATGGCGGCATTAAATATTTAACTCACCTCGCCAAGGTGGCGTAAAATGTGCTTAAGCGTAATCAATAATCTCCCAGGTGGGCGGACTTAATTAGTCACATCTAACATTCCGTGGGGCGATTTTGGTCAGCGCAGCATGAAATTGTGCTTGCAAATAATTAAAGTTAATGGCACATAAAAAAAAAAACCGAAATTTGAATAGCTTGCAGCGCTTTTCTTAGCAACATTGCTTATATTTTGGGTATTCGAAAGGCAAATGTTCCTGTGGGTATTTTATACCCTTGGAGGGTATTTTAATTTTAGTTTGCGGCTTGCCACACAGTGAAGGATTCATTTCCGACTCTAAAAGTCATATATATTGTTGATCAGAATTAAAAGCGGAGTAGCGTATGTCCGAAAGAAATCAAATATTTACGAAATTTTGCCAAAATTTGTAAGGGGTTACATAGTTTAAATTGTCAAAAATTTATTAAAATGTATCATTTGTAATTGTATAGGTTAATTTGATAGAAAATACAAAATACAATATATACATATCATTACTAAATTCTATATTCATTATTCTGAGTTATTTAAATGTCATTTAGTTGGTAAGATAATACATTTTTTTATTTCTAAAAATAAGGTCCATCATAATACGCGTCGCAGATGTTTGACATTCAAGACAATTAAATATTACTCCTGCCCTTATACAATCTTTCCATTTGATAACTAGTAATTAAACTTAATTGAACCCTAAAATTATACTGAAATATGATATTTTTGCGCAAGTGCCATTAAGTAAGACAAAGTTTGATGTTACAGATATATAGGGTGAAGGGAAATTAGAATGCCTTTCTTCTACCAGTGGCTCACGTTTCCAAGTGGCGGCTGATAAGTTCATACTCCCCATGGCAGTTCCGATTTCACAGCTCAGCATCTAGCCCAGCATCTGACATAATTGCAGTGCCGACAATGAGCTTCAAGTTGGCCTCTAAACCAAATTTGTGGCAACTTTAATGTGTGTAGCCAGCAAAACAAAGAGATTTTTTCTAAGAGAGCAGCCGAAGAGAGTTAAAGAGAGAGTCTGCGCGCAGTTCCGGCATCTCCTGTTGCTGCTATGCCCCGCCTGCAAGGGCTTACGTAGCGTATACGCAACGCAACGTTGCTCATACGGCCTGTTGTCGCTGACAGGATGGCTCAAGAAATGGGCAGAAAACAGTTTGCGGCATCCAACGCATTCGAATGGTACCCAAGCGGAAGTGCGAGCTTCAGCTTACACCAAGCAGCCAAAATCCACAGCCGTCAGCGTCTTCGGCCAGGTCGTTGTTCTAGCATACTTATGCATACAGCATATAAACCCGGCGCTTGGCACATTGTTTGCCAGCCAGCGAGGCGTTATGGAACGTGTCCCGGCATCTCTCAGGTCTCTCGAGTCGGGTCCAGAAGGTGTTTTTTTAGAAGCACTATTAAGGCGCTCGCAAAATTTAAATCCATAAAAGTGTCATTAGGGTGCCGCATAAAGCACAAAAGGTCCGCTCTCTCCCTGCTCGAAAATTAATTAAAAAGACGGAGTCAGGTCCGAAATTAATGGCGCCCAAGATTTATGCAAAGGTTTGGGTAGTTTTCGTCCCTAAGAAACATCCTGCTGAAATATATTTGCCTGAAAACGCTTTCAATACATTTAGCAGCAATTGCTGGGAAAATAACAGAATGGATGAATGTTTAACCAAGTCCAGAGTTTACTTCACAGGTTGTTTTTATTAGCTATATAAATAGTTGTCTTTCTCCCTAGTGCTCCCTTCCGCCTCCCCTCCGAGAATAGAATATTAAATTTGTTTTCGTGTCGAGACGTAAAAGGTCAGGCGTTTAATTTTGCACGCAAAAATTAGCAAAAATAGAACTTAAATATTTATGGGAACCTGGTGTATGGGCGAGGGTGGATCCTAATTGGGTTGTAGCGACGAGTTACGAGTGGGTTTAATCTTCTGGATCTGCCCTCGTACGTGTGGCAGATAACTCAGGCAGCTGACTGGCCACCGTTCCTCGTATTTGTTTACGCTCCGAGCATTGGAGCTTGAGCTCGAGTCTTCTCGAGTATTGTTTGCCCCATAAAACAGCAGCCCCCAACGAATGTCAGATTGTCCAGGGTCCAGGCAAATTAAGTAATATAGTAGTGGTAAATACACACGCTTACACACACGCTGGCAGAAACACACACAAACTCACTTGGGGTATGTGGGCAATTAAGCCCTGTGCTTAAGCCTGATGAGGTTTTCAGCGCGAGATAAATATCTGAGGAATAAAAGAGAGCAGCTCAGTCACATTTATCAGTCAAGCAGACTGTTTGCTTGTCTGTTATGAACACTGGGAAAAAGGTTTATACAAATAAGAGTTTATTATTTATTTATTTTGTACCCTTTTGTCAAAGGAAAGTTGATTATGTACTTGTATTATATCATTACATTGATTTTATGGCTTTACTTTTTTAAGACATAAAGGATTATAAGTCACCAAGGCTAAAGTTTTTGTTTAATAGCTCTGTGTTGCTTAAGAGTTAAGACTTCATTTGCTCAGAAATACATCTCAAGAGAACTCAAAACTAGTTGTTATATTTTCTTGCCGTGCTGACAAATGTATATGAGTGTTTGGGGGACTGTCGAGAGTAATAATTGCGCAGTCATATTACTGTTATGTGCTGAAGTAGGCGGAAGGACGAGATTAATTTGATTACACTCTGCAGCGTGTGAAGGGAAAAGAAGGGTGGTCGCTTTTATGGGAACCCGCTGATTATGAGCTCAACTCTGTGGGGTGAATCGAGGGATATTTGCCACCTGTTGCACTGCACTTTGGAGCATTACCCCTTGCCAAGTTTTCGGAAAGAACTTTGGCAAACATTCGCCAGACATTAAATTCCATCTCGAGTGGCGTTTCATTAGGAGCTAAACATAAATTAGCTTTTAAGTCGGTCTCTAGTTGTATTTGCACTGCGTCTGCTGTCTGCCGTCTGCTGTCTGTTGCTTTGTTTAAAGTTCAAAAAGCGTGAAATGCTAACAAGTTAATTGAAATTCCTGCAGCGTTTCACGTGCGATTGTTTGCTCTCGGGACACAACAACCAGAAAGAGCCAGCTCACCCGAAGCATTTCTTTTCACTTTCCCCGTCTCCCTTTGCCCCACCAGACTTTCTCCCATCCTTTATTCTTCCCCTTCCCTTCGCTGAGCAAACACTTTTGCTGGTGTGAAAAAATGTAGACAAGTGTAAATTTATATTCCCCTCTGATTAGGGGTCGGGAATCGGGGCGCGGCCACTTAGTTCTCGCCGAGAGAAATATGATAACGCAGCGAATAACTTCCAGCTTTGACGTGAGCTATAAAAAAAATTTAAATATTTCTTCTCCGAGTGACTTTCCTCGCCAAATATCCAAGAAGCCATTTGCATTGTTTATTCAGCGCGACTTTAAACAGACAAAGTATCTACTCTGTTTTCAGTTCTGCTTCGAGTAATTCCAGGTGTGCGTGTGCACAGTGTAACACAAAATGCACAGAGAAAATTAAAAAAAGAAAATACATTTCTTAACATATTTTTAATACAGTTTTATGATTCTAAACTTTGTGGCGTTCCTAGTTTCTGTTGTGTATATTTCTTGATTAAAAATGTTTCTGTATCAAACAGCGCGTCTGATCATTTGACAGCTGTCCGATGATGAACTTTCTAAGGACAACACATTACCTTAATGGTCTAGCAAAAACTTACAAGAAGCACTTAAATTTATTTTTCTTACTGCCTTAGTTTCATTCTTACTTCCTACTGAAAAAGTCACCAAGCCGGGAGACAATGCCAATTCTAAGGATTTTACTTATTTTCATAATCACTGGATATCTGGTTGATGGAGAAGACAATGCCCAGCTACAATTTCTCAACAAGTTCACTAATTTCGACGGCAATAATCGGGTTTTTGAGACAATAATAATGATTTGGCACCATGAGGATGAAGATTGTAGTCTCCAGCAGTGGAATCCCATCGGAGTTCCCTTTCTACGGTCCAATCAGCTGGGAGAGATCCGAGTAAGGGGGACTTTCAATAAAAAGGCACTAGCGATTGTCTGTCTTACGGAAAACTCCTATTACGATTCCCAGCTATTTGAAGTTGTGGCAGAAGCATTTGAGACCATGCGCCAGCAGAGGATTCTACTTTGGACCAAAAGCAACCTATCAAAGAAGTTTATTGAATGGATCTCCGTTCAAGCAAAGAAGCATAAATTTCTGCGGATGTTAGTTTTGGAAGTAGCCGGTCTTCCCACCGAAGTCACTTCATATCGCCTAGAGGCCTTTCCCACTCCTCACTTTATCGAAATCAGAAATATCTCAAACTTTAAGGAGACAAAGTTCTACGGTCAAATAAACAATTTTCGGGGAAAGACGATTTTTGTCAAGCCAAGCACGGATGAGGAAGGAAATGTGGCAACTAGCCTCTATCCCATAACCCGATTGGAGGACTTGGAGGTAATTGAGTTTGCCCAGAAGTATAATGCCAGTCTGAAATTGCTCGATGGAAGCCAAAGCGAGGATGATGCCTACGATATCCAATTAAGTCCCCAGATTATAACCCTTCGAAATGTTTCCACACAGATGGACTTTGTGAATCCCCAATCTGCAGCGTCGCTAATGGTCATTGTTCCCTGCAGCAGCGAGTTGAGCTTTGAGGATGTCCTAAGGAGGCTTGGAGTCCTGACATGGTGTTGGTATCTGATATGCGTCTACGCTTCGTTTGTCTTTGTGGAGACCTTCATCCTCGTGGTAACACATCGCTTAACTGGTGAATCACGTCCTCTTACCGTATGGAATCCCCTCATGAATCTTCGAGCCTTTCAAGCCATTCTGGGCCTTCCCTTCCCAGAGTTGCGCCAAGCAAGTCTCTCACTTCGACAGCTTTTTCTGGCCATGACCCTTTTCGGATTCATATTCAGCAACTTCTTCAGCTGCAAGCTAAGTGCCTTGCTTACAAGTCCCATAAAACAAGCTCAGGTGCGAAACTTTGAGGAGCTGCGAGACAGCGGAATGACTACAGTCACGAATGACTACATTCGCTCCTATATAGAGAATGAAATCGATCCTGACTTCTTTCGCCGGGTTATTCCGAAATTTATAACCGTGGATCACATGGAACGCGTAAGATTATTTACTTCACTTGACAGAAGCTACAGTTTTATATTGTTGTCCACAAACTGGCAATATTATAATCACTTTCAGCGGGTTTTAGGCCACAAGTCTTATTGCGAATCCCCGGATTTAATTATAACTGAGAATTTACCCTGGGTATATGTGATGCCCAACAACTCATACTATAACTGGCCACTGTCCCGTTTCGTGGTGAGTATCCACGAGAGCGGTATTGCCAAACATTGGATGAAAGCCATTATTGTGCGTTTAGCCAAGGCCTTGAAACTAATGTAACCGAAAAATAAAAAGTCAGAAGCAACCCCTATACGCTTGGAGAATCTGAACTGGCTGTGGCAACTACTGATCTTGGGCTATGCTTTGGCTGCTTTGGCTTTTATTATAAAAATTTTAATCAGAAAAATAGGAAACAGGCGAACTGGAAATGGTAATGGATCCGAGATTTAAAAAGCCAAGACATTGGATTTGCTGATAAGAGAATATATAATTTCTAATAGTGTTAAGTTTCAATTATATTGAAAAGCATTTCAGCTTAGCATATTTATCAAAATACAAATAAATAAAATAAAGAATACATCCCAAATTATTTTCTGTGTGTACAGTTTATTGCACATGAGCGCCCAACACAAAAGTTTTCAGCAAACTAAAACTATAAAGGTCCAAGGATGTCTTTTACAATACCAGAGTTACAACTATACCGAATGCGAATGATAACCCTCACAGCCGCTCGCCTTTGACTCAGTTTCAGCTGCCTGGGATTTAAATATTTCACGAGTGTGTAGATATATGTATAAACATATAAATAAACCGTGGAGCCGCTAAAAGCCACACCGCATCAAAATGGCTCCGGGGAATTCCGTCAAAATGAGAATGTGTACAGCCACATTTGCCAGCGTATATATATCGGGTTTGGTTGGGCTTATCCGCACACCGAAAAAAAGGAATGTAAGCCGCAAAATAAGTTTATTTCATTCCTTTGGCACAACCGTAAAACAACTCAAAGGTATAAATAATTCTGGGCATAAAATAGGGGAAAGAAGAAGTTCCACTCTTTTCGTGAGACAAAAATAAATGCATTTTTTGTGTAGAGAAATAAAAAATGTGCCAAATACTTTTCTATTCTCTTTACCCGGCATTCATAATCAGTTGCCGCAGTGAGAAGTGTATGAGGCATTGGGGGATTATTGCACAAAGCGCATAAACTTATTAAATATGCAAAATCTTTCATTTTTCCTGCGGTAAGCGGCGGGGGAGAGTTGGGGCTGTCAGTCGCAAATTCGAGGCTCTGGCTGTATTATGATAAATGATTTGCCAGCGGGGAGTTGTCGGGCGAGCCGAAAGGCATAAATTATGTACTGTGCCAGAGGTCAAAGGTAAACCTTTGCCAGGGAGAAGAGCCTGCCCCCAAGGGGCATGTGGCGACTTCATTAACGTCTGTCTCAAGCCCTCGTTTTCCAGCCGACTGCAGCTGGCAAACTATCTTAATTAGCTTTCCGCTAGCCGAAAAGTTTATTCAACCTTTGATTACCTTAACCCAAATACAAACAGCGCGAAAACTCATCGAAGATGTCGTGCTGCACTGCAGTATAAAATCGATGATCCATTGACAAGCCCGATTCCCCGGCAGGTGATTACCTAATGGTAATGGGTCTGCGTTTTGCCCTGGGTTTTTGTCTGGACGACGCGCCCAGTCCCAAGGATTGGGGCCACTCCCTGGTTGGGCGACCCTAAGCGGAGTGCGCCAAGTCGATTGGAAAGCAATTCGCTTGCCCTTGCCATGCATAAAATATGAGGCGGCATCCAGGGGCCATAACTCAATTTGCTGCCGTGCATCCTCTCGCTGCCATCTCCAATTTTCCGACATATTACTGTTGCTACTGGTATCCGGCGCCCATTTGGCATCATCATCAAATCGAAATCGGTATTGGTATCGGAATAAAAATAAAATGCCTGTCTGCAATTTGGTTTAGTTCAAAAGCCCATCAAACTCATTACGTAGCATTCAGCCTGACCATTTGGGGCAACTTTTGTTACGTTACCGAAACAGGATTTTTGATGCCCTTTAAAATAGGATATTGCCCATTTGAAGTCTTCTTTGGTAAATGGGTTTATACCCTATCCATTAAATACATTCTTTTTATTTTAAATATATTTTAAGGTAGCTGTTATGGTCTAGATGGATCTTTAGGATAAAAGTTTACTTATCTGGGAGATAAGAATTTAATGTAATATTTTTGTTTATTTTAAAAAATATTTAAATCTAGTTTTTCTTTTATTGAAATACTTTCACATTTGATTAATTCGTAAAGTTCATTAAAGACTCCTCTTGGTTTTAAAGAATTTTAAGCATATATTAGGGTATTCCACATTTTCTCAACCTCTAGCAGGCGTCCTCTCTCGTTTTTTGTTGTGTTTTCTTTGTTTATTTTGACAGACGAATCCCCGAAGAGGAGAGTATGTGACAGAGAATTTAGCACTCAGCGCCAGCTGGACTCAAATCAGCAGAAACGTGGAAAAAAGGCGGCAGTTCGGGTGGATGGCGCCTGATTATGATGCGCCCCTTGTATAACATATACCGCATCTAACGTATATGTAACGTATGTGCGGGGCATGTATGAAATATGGACGAGTGAGCCGGAAAGGACCCTCATCAATATGGATATATGATGGACATGTGGGGCACTTTCGCTGCTTGAGCTTGAGACGAGTTTGTTATATTAATTGCATAAATAATTTACATAGTAATTATACGGACTCCGCCTAGAAAGGATGCAGCAGTTAGTTGGCAGCTTCCGCAACTCGTTAGTTTGCATATAAATCAAAATGCTAATGCAATCGACTTGATATTTGCATTTGACGTAATCCTGCAAATTTGTAATTACGTAATGCCGCAAGCTGATTGCCAGTCGCAGTCGATGAGCTTTAATTGCGTTTCCTTCTCCGTATCGCTGACTCATCGGAATCTTAACCCCAAACTCTTGGGCGACAGATGCACGAATTTTCCTTTTACCTTTGCCTCCAATAAAATTGCAAGGAAATGGGGGAAAACCGAAGGTTAAAAGAGTGGGAGGAAAGGTCAGGTGAAAGGACTGAAATGGAAAGCCTCGGATGGAGATTTTTATTCAATTGTCATTTGCACATTTCAAGAATGATTTGAAGGGCATAAGGTGAAGAGCCGAATTTTCTTTAGTTCATTTAAATATTTATGCTGATAAATGACAAAGTAAATTATCTTTGTATTAAAATTTCATAAATTATTTAATTAAAACAATTCGAATCGATTGGAATACAAATATTAAGCAATTAGCACATCAATATCACTTCGGAACTTCAAATAAGTATACATAGCTCCAAACAAGATTACTACACTAATTAATGATTCCCTTTTAAACTATATTAGCAACGTTTATAGCTTTACTACTGCCTAGGCAATCTATACATATTATACATTTATGATAGCATCTTATACTGTTCAATTCACATAATTAATTATCTTGAAAATAAATCAAATGCTCCGATTCTACTCGGTTGATTAGCATTTTACAATCAATCGAGTAGTCATAAAAATGTTCAGAGATCATTTACCAATTGAGCGGATATATATAAATGCTAATCTTAGCAAAGCGATTGATGATCGGCCATTTCAACATCTCAGTCGATCAGCTTCAGTTTGAGCTTCAGGCCGAGTGACTATTGCACGATCCCCTTTTAACGACTTAGCATATGAATCGCATTATGTTCGCTTTTGTTGTTGACTGTCCATCTTGGGATCAAAACCATACTGAGAAAAAGACATCTTGTGGCATATCAAATGACAAGACAAACGACCGGCGACGATGTCGATCCGCTTTTAAAGCGCATTGTCAGGCATAAAGAGGCTACGATTAAAAATCAATATAAATACACCAATGGGTATTGTGATCGCACTACAATGGCAGCACAACCTGGGCTAGACACACTTATATCTCTATATAGAAACCATTATGCAAATAGACCGGGTAAAGACCCCATCCTATGTAAGCTGACCACTCATAAAGATGATTTAT
>JAEIHY010006720.1:0-37241 GCA_018904565.1 Drosophila tsacasi | reverse complement strand
TGATCAAGAATATATATACTTTATAAGGTCGGAAATGTCTCCTTCACTGCGTTGCAAACTCCTGACTAAAATTATACTACCCTAAAAGGGTATAAAAACAGCAAAGTTTTATAATTTTGTTTCTCTCTTCTTCTGACTAAAATTATAATACACTGCAAGGGTTTAAGAAAAACCATATATATAATACATTGCTTGCGAAATAATTAAATTAAAAGTGAAGAAAATAAATATAGGGTTTCAGACCCATTTCTTCGAGAAATGAAAAGAAATATGCCATGGAATCGTTGTATAATGAAAATGTAGATTTGGAGAAAATGCTATGAATACAAATATTTGAGTATATTTATTTCGAAATCACAAATTGAATTGTGTTCAGCGGAAATATGAGTTTTGTAAGTGAATCTATTTCTTTAGTTCTTGATTAATTGCTGCCCAAAAGTCGAAAGCCATCGATAAATAATCGATAAATCGATCCATATTTTTAATGCACTGCCCTGCTGGCCCAAAGTCCAGACGGCGGCTGGCGGGCTGAATTTAAAATGTGGCCAAGCGGTGGGTTAACTCGTGTTAACTGCGTACGGGACGAGCGTGTCCCAGTTTATCGAATTGAAATCGAGCCCGGGGGAGCAGGAAAAGGACCTCCTCCCCGCACACTCACACACTCACTCATTCCGTATTCAATTTCGTCTTTCAGCTGCCAGGAAATGTTTCGGGCCACGTCCGATAGGAGCAGCAACAGCTGCAGGAGCACACAGGAACACTAGGATCCATATACTAGGATCCCATCTGACACATACAGGAGGCGGCAGGGGCGGAACACAAATCCGCAAAGCGGCACAATGCCGCGCTTTCGCAACGAGGAGACGGAGCAGTCGCATTATGTGGATGGCGACGTCGTCTGGGTGAAGATCCACAACACAGAGATATGGTGGCCAGGCGAGGTGACCTCCTCGCAGGACTTTCGCTTTGTCAACTCTAATCGGCCGCCTTTTGCCGTTGTCGCATTCTTCAACGAAAAAACCTTGTAAGTTTGTAATTTCCCTAATTGTGTATATATAGAAATCTAAACCAACTATATTTCATTTTGATTTCCACAGCGAGCAAGTCAAGTCACCTAAACTGATTTATCCCTTTCTATGCGCCCACAAGGAGGAGTTCATTAGACTGGGTACCAGTAAGTATAGTAAGTGGGAATCATTTTTTATTAACAATTGTTAGTTTATTAACTGTCGTATCGGGTAAAATTTTCTAATTTAACCCACGGAATTTAAGTTTTTAGTTTGGTTTAACGATTTCAACCTTAACTTCCTTCTCACCTTCCATTTTTATCATATCCCTCTTTACAAAAAACTGTTGTTTATGAGAGCTAGTGGTTGAAGGTGACTGAAACTGTATACATATAACTTATTTTAGCCTTTCCCTTACCTTATGTTATAACCCAGATATCTATATCTATCCCGTTTCGCTAAAAAGATCCTCTCAGTTCGCTACTCGTTCTTAATGTCTCTCTTTGCTCTCTTCTCTCTCTCCATCGCTCTTGCTGAGAGCAAGACCTTCATTGAAACTGACTGAAACTTATTTTAACCTTTCCCTTTATGGTTTACCCACATATCTATATCTATCTGAGCTTGCAAGCTTCCCGTTTCACTGAAAAGATCCTCTCAGTTCGTCACTCATTCTTAATGTCTCTCTTTGCTCTCTCTTTGCACTCTTTTTGCTCTCTTTCTCTCTCCATCGCTCTTGCATGCTGAGAGCAAGACCATCAGCAACAAGAGCACTTGTTAGCGATCTCCTGATCGTTGTCTTTAGCTGTACTTAGAGAGAGCTTTGTATTTCTTCTTTTGAGAGAGAATTTGAGTGCTCTGTGAGGGTTAAATCCCGTTTACGATCTCTGATATAATAATTGATATATGTACATATATATTGTGTGTAATTAATTGTCCTTCAGTTGGACAAATATATGTTGAACTTATAGCATGTTTCACCCAAGATCCCTAACAGTTTGTACTTCCTTTTGCAGAAAAGTCCGATGGACATAACATGGGCGACAAGTTCAATGAGGATGTGGCCATTGCCGAGGCACGTTGTCTCGGGCCGCCGCCCTCGCTCTTTAGCAGCATGCATGCATCCTCGTCCTCCTCCCGGCCAGACAGCCTCATTAAGGCCCTGCTCTCTAGCAGCACCAGCAGCAGCCAGCGCAACAGCAGCACGCGCAGCTCCAGCGGCGTTCCCTCGCCGGCAGCGAGTCGAGTAAGTGTGAAAGCTGTCGATGGCCTGAGATTCCACGCTAAATCCATTCCCGCTTTCGGTTTTCCAGCAGCCGGAGCCCACGTTTCGCATCATGGACATTGGCAGCACCAATAGGTCGAGTCGCGACCGCCGCGTCGACGACAGCTACGATTGCCACATGTGCAACTTCCGCACCACCAGCATGGACGTGCTGCTCATCCACCGGCGCAGCCACATGGAGTCCAACAGCAGCTACAGCAGCAACAGCACCACCACCACCAGCAACAGCTTCAGCAGCTTCGGCAAGCGGGCGACCCGTCGGGCCAATACCACAAACGCGTTCGATCTGCGCCATCTGTCGGAGCAGCGGAGCGGCGACAGCACCCACTTCCTGCCCAACTCGGTGCGCTGCCACTCGCGCCACGTCTCCATCGTGGTGGACGCCTCGCTGACGGACGAGGAGCAGCAGCGGGTGGCCAACATTGCCCAGCAGACGATGAAGAGCATCGAGCGCGTGGTTCATCCCAGCAGCGCCAGTTCCTCTACCTCTGCCTCTGTCTCTGCCTCTGCCTCGACCAGCAGCTTCAGTCGTCGTCTTAGCATTCGCAACAGCTGCTCATCTGCGCAGCAGAAGAAGCCGCCGCAGCCGCAGCGAGTGTCGGCGACGGTGTCGATGTCGGGGCTGCCCTCTGCGGGCGAGACTGCGCGTCGCAACACTCAGAATCCGCGAGATCCGCGCAGTCAGCGTTCTAACCAGCTGCGAGCCACGATGCCCGCCCCTCAGCCGCCACCGCCGCCACCAAAGCAGCGCCGTCTAACGCGCTCCATGAGCCGCCTTCAGCAGGGCACGACACCGGAACTGCCGCCACCCGTGGCGCAGACAACGCCAAAGCGTAAAGCCGACCGACGGCGTACCCTCGCTGTCACCGCCGGCCGCTCACTAGGGTCGCCGGAGAGCGTGCCCAAGCGTAGCCATCCCCTTCGAAAGACCTTGACGGCAGTGCCCCAGACACCGGTGAGTACGGGGCGTCGCAAGCGGACACTGCCGAGGAACACTACGCCAAGAACTCTCACATTATCGCCTTCGCCTGGATCTGCTCCAGCAACTGCCTCCGCACTTTTGGAGGCAGAGAAAGACAAAGCGGCCGCCGCACCAGCGCCGGAGGAGCCACCGGCCCCCAAGAAACCAAGATCAGAAACTCCACCGCCCTCGACATTAATTCCCCCGCAGCAGCAGCAGCAGCCGAAGAACTTTGCTGGCTCCCTGGAACTGCAGCGCAGTCTGATGGCCGAGTGGTGCGACGACGAGATGGATGAGCCGCCGGAGAGGGTGGAGGAGCCCCTCGAGGAGCACGCGACGCCAAACGGCAGACAGGCAGCGATGGAAGGCGCGCAGGAAGCAAAGCGGCAGCCGCAAGCCGACGACGACGACGAATCGAAGCTGGCTGAGCGCACGCCGGCCAAGAAGCGAATACGCAACATACCAAAGAAGGATCGCCGCGAAGCGGTGCGACAGGAGTTCGACGTGGAGCCCGACGAGCCCATTGTCATCCCGGACAGCGACGCCAGCTCCAACGAGAGCGTGGTCTTTGTGGACGATGAGCCGCAACAGCGCCGCAAGAGGCACGCCACAGCGCATCATAGTTCCAATGGCAGCGAGAAGAGCAAGTCCACAAACACATCCACATCAACATCTATAACCACGCCCAAGGCGGCCACCAACTCCTCTTGCTTTGACTTCGAAGAGGAGGACGATCTGCAGCAGCAGCAGCAGAACGAAGGCCAGAACGGGCTGAGCTACCGGCGTCGCACGCAGACCAATCGCTTGGACATCAACGGGAAGGTTCACTCGGAAGTGGAGTCGCCGGAGGCAGCCACAGAAGCAGGAGTCGGTGAAGCGGAGGAGACGCCGCCAGCTGAGCCCATGGCACCTGCCCCAGACGATCATTTTGTGGGCTTTGATGGAGTCCAGGAGGAGTGCCTTCCTGAATCAGAGATTGAGCCGCAAGAGGAGCAGTCAGAGCTCGAAAACGTCGAGCCCGAGACCGAGCACGAGCTTGAGACCGAGCTTGAGCACGAGCTTGAGACCGAGCTTGAGCCCGAGCCCATAGACGAGAATAAGTACGCGGACGAGTACGCGGACGAGTACGCGGACGAGTACGAGGACGAGGACGAGTACATTGACGAGTACGATGATGACCCCGTACCCGAGGCACTGGCAGAGCTAGAGGCCAAAGCAGCCTTGCCCATGGCAGTAGCACAAGTAGAGGCAGAAGCCGAGGCCGAGGCCGAGGCAGAGCCAGAGCCAGAGCCAGAGCCAGAGCCAGAGTCAGAGCCAGAGCCAGAGCCAGAGCCAGAGCTAGAGCCAGAGCCAGAGCCAGAGCCAGAGCCAGAGCCAGAGGGAGATGCAGAGCCCGGTGATCACCTAAGCCTGCCCATAAAGGAGCGGCAGAAGCGCATCTTCAAGTCACGTAACAGGTCCACAGTGGCAGCGCCAAAAGAAGAGGAGCTAGCCACCGTTCAGGAGGAGCAACCACAGCCGCCGGCCAACGGCAATGGAGCTGCTGACCAGCCGGAGCTCTGCAACGGCGAGGAGGAGGGCCCCAATGAGAACAACAGCATTGCTGCTAGCAGAGGGAGCAGCCGACACAAGAGCAAGCGCCGCGACGAAACCAAGACTGAATCATCAAGCCGGCGTCAGCACCGACGCTCAAAGGCCAAGGCGTCGCGCCACAAGAACCGCACCCCGACGCCAGTGCCGGTGCCCGAGGAGCTGAGCAACAACAGCAGCAGCAGCACCACCACCACCACTAGCAGCGGCAGAAGCAACAGTAACAGCAACAGCAGCAACAGCCACATCAACAGTAACAGCAGCCACAGCCACAGCCACATCAACAGCAACAGCAACCACCTCTCCCGGCCCAGCTCAAGTCCAGGGACGCACGACAGTGGCCTGCTCTCGCCGCTGCTCAGCTCCAGCAACAGCTGCTCCATTGCCTCAAACATTGCTGTGATCTCGCCGGAGGAGGCGCGCGAGCTGCAGCGCTCCGCTTCGGGCGCCGGCCTGATTCATACGGCCATCGTGGACGCCACGCAGCCGGTGCAGCGCGGCGGTGTGCTCATCCTGGAGGATATACGGCTGCCCAATCTGTACGAGCCATTCGGCCGTCTGTCCTCGTCGTCGGTCAGCAACGAGAGTCGCGTGCCGATTTCACGGCTGGAGCCGCGTCACCAAGTCGAAGTAGACGACGAGCGTTCGCAGGACTCGAGGGCTTCGGAGCAGCAGCAGCAGCAACAGCAGCCGGTGGCAGGGAACAGGCTGGCTCGGAATGAGAACTATGAGGCGGAGGCCGCGATGTCCCCGCTCAACGACACCAGAATGGCCGACGAAGTGGCCCGCAGCTCACCCGACGAACCCAGCCTCGTCCATGTCCCTGCGGGCATGCACTACGTGTCGCAGCCGCGCGAGGTGCTGCTGAAGAAGCGGGAGCAGGAGCTGCTGCGCCAGTACAAGGCCGATCTGGTCAGCGGGCGGAGTGCGGAGAAGTGCCGCAAGGCACGCGAGCGCTGGAGCCGCACGGTGCTGGAGCAGGAGGCGGCAGCAGAAGAAGCTCCCCTGCAAGCCGCCGAGGAAGCTGCGCAACTGGCGGGACTGGAGGAGTACGAGCAGCGACAGGCAACCTACGAAGACCAAGTGGTGGAGCCGCAGCAGGCAGGCGACGAATCCCGGGACTCCTTGGACGCCGAGCTGGCTTCCTTAGAGCTGGTGCTGCCGGTCCAGCTCTATCAGCGTGCATCTCGCCGTCCCCTTAGCCATCCGCGTGCCAACCTGGCCGCAGTCAGTGGCAGAAAGGCCTCCGGACACCATACACTGTGCGATGCGGACGTGGCCAAGGCCCACCAGCAGCTGGTGGATCTGCGCGAGCAACAGCGTCGCCGATATTCGCCAAGCGCAGCTGCCACGCCGCCGGAGCCGCGAAGACAGCGGCGTAAGTCGCGCAACCAGACCACCAGCAATGACATGGTGGAGTGCACTTTCCGCTTCGACGTGGCCGATGAGGGGTCGGGCGAGGCCAAGGAGGTGCAGGAGAGCCTGGTACGTACAATGATGACTTGTTCCTAAAAGAAATGCAACTAATGATCCCTCTCTCTCTGTCTCTTTCTGCTCCTGCTCCTGCTCCTGCTCTCTTTCTCTTTCCTTTCTAGACGCCACAGGTGAGTGCCGACCGCATATGCGCCGTGATGACCCGCCCGATTCCGGGCTACAACCACACCTTCATGCTCTGCTCGCTGGCCAATAACAACTTCACGCCGCTGAACAACGTCGTCTTGTACCTGGACAGCGAGAAGAACCATCTGGTGCCGGTGCCGCGGGGGTCCCTGCGGGAGTCGCCGCGCCTTGCCGACGGCCATCCGCTGTCGGCCGTCTTTGCGGACATTGACCTACTGGGCAATCAGGCCACTGCAGTGGCCCAGGCCATGGAGCCAGTGGAGACGGATGCAGATGCGAATGCAGATGCCAATGCAGAGCCAGACCTTATCCAGGTTCAAAGTCACAGTCAAAGCCAGAACGAGGTCGACCGTAGTATGTCCACGGTTCATGTCCTGCTGAGTGACTCGGAGAACAGCGGCGTCGGTGGCGTTGAAGGCGTCCACGACGACAACGTGGACGAAGAGGAGCCGGTGGAAGCACTGGGCATTATGACGCCGCTCAGCCAGGTGGCCGAGGGCGGTGGCCTGGCTGCCGGCAGCAGCTACGTCAGCGAGGACGGACAGCTGTCGCTGCACGACGACCAGGTGGACTCGAATATCCTGCAGCTAAACGTCAACGGGCATCGCCTGGAGCTGGACCCCTCGACGCTCTTCAGCATCGCCGAGCAGCCCGACTCGTGCATCGAGCTGAGTGTCGCCGAGACGAGTCCCACCACCGGCGTTTGCGGCGTGGGCAGCACCACAGCGGTGCTGCATGCACGCGACATCCTGCAGGCGGCGCAGGTATATCTGCAGGAGCGCGATCTGCAGCTGGTCAATGTGGAGAACATGACCCTGGACGGCGAGGAGGCCATGGCGGTGCCCGTCACCCATCTGCTCTCGCAGGCCCTGGCCGGCAGCCAGGTGGTGGACGATCCCGATGCCGATGCCGAATTTGTGGACGCAGCCAATGCTGGCGTTGGCATGCTCCATATTGATACACGCACCGCTGGCGGCATCGGCGTCGGCGGGGACAACAGTGGCGGCCTTGTTGATCCGGGCGTCGGTGTGGTGTACATTTCGCATCCGCTGCCGCCGCCGCCGCCGGCCGCCCATCTCACGCCGCCGATAACGGCGCGCACCAACGAGACGAACGCCCTGCTCAACCAGACGCCCATCATGTCGACGCTGGAGAACCCGAGCGGCGGCCTGCAGCTGCGCCGCGTCTCGCCGCTGGCCGAGGGAAATCTGGAGGACAGCCTGGCCGTGATCGGGGTGACGAACGGCAGCGGAGTGCCCACCTCGCTGGAGCTGCCCATAACCGTGACCAATCCGGCCATTGCACCGCGCGTGACGGCGCCAACGCGCATCGTGGACATGGTGCAGTTTGCGCCCTTCCAGTAAATGAAGCAGCGATGAAGCAGCGCTGAAGCGATGATCTTGAAGGAATGAACGTATTTTTTTTGTTTTTCTTAGTCTTATTGAGAATGCAGCGAATGCATTTGTTTTTTGATTTATGATTTAGAGTTTTGTTAAGTTACCCCCTCGTTCTTGGAAAAGTTAGTTGAATTGGCCCGAAACGACGACAAGGCCCCGATGATGACATTGCGATGCAATACACAAGCCTGCGCACAGCAGGTGCTTACATGTTAGTTCACTAGCCCCTAAGTTAGAGATTCCTACACGCGCCCCCCGTTGCCCGGCATTGCAAATGCGGGCGGCGGCGGCGGCGAGCAAACCACATTAGCACCTACATTTATAAGCATGTAATTTACTAACAAACGCATCCGACAGGAGACAGTGAAGATCAGAAACGAACAGAATAGAATAGGCACCAAAGCAAACACAACACACACACGACAAACGGAACACAAGAAGTAAAACAGAGCTGGTGGGAGGAGGATTTACATGAATTAAGAGAAGAGTTAGGCAGAAACTTGCTCTGCCTCAACAACCAGAATAAGCACCCAAAGGGGTTGCAACAATTGCTCTCGATCACCTCTGTACATAGGACCGGAGACCCTAAGACGACCAGCCTACTCTAATGCGTAGTGTAAGGTACCAAGGAGTACGAGGAGAAGTCAGTGTCTAAGCTAATTTAATGTGTGTGCAAGGGCAGCCCTCGAGGTGCTCGAGTTTGGGCATCGATTTCAATAAAGGCAACAGAATGCTACAGAAATAATAATAAAATATCGACGGCTTGTGACTTACTCTGGGAGAATTGTGAGTGGGATGGATGCTCGTGGAAAGCTGCAAACATAATATAAGATGCCCAACGCCACGGCAGTTTTGTGCCCCTTAATTTTGCGGTTTAGCTCGAGAGCTGGTTCCAGATTCTTGTTTAATTTTGAGGAGAGGATTGTTATTTTTCTAAATTTTTTCCCCTCTGCCTCTCTGCGCGCCAAGTTGCGAACGAGAGAGTTGTCTTTAGCTGCACTATGAGAGACTTTCAGAGAGAGGAGGCTCTTTCAGGTCTCTTTCCGCTATCCGTTTTGTGAGAGGATTTCAATAAAAACAAATTATATAATTTAAATTTAAAAAAAAACACAGTCAGTTTAGGTATTTAGTTTGGTTTCCTTTATTGAGTTTTAACAATTGCATGATGCTTGCGCTTTCGCACTACTTTCCGCTTAATTATCAATAACAATTGCTTTAATTTCATAGCTTTTGTGTGTGTTTCTTCCTCTTGGTTTGAATAGGTTCCACTTGCGTGTCTTGTTGTTCTTCTATCATAAAATTATTGTAACCGTTTTACACTCAACTATCGTCTGTCTGTCTGTCTCTCCACACGTCGACTTGCTTTGCTTGCCATTTTCTTGTTCCTTGTTCTTACTTTTGGGGCTGGGGGCTTAACTCAATTAGTATTCAATAAATAATTACAATCACCTTGCGGAATATAGGATTCATATAAACAATAATAGCTCAGGGTTCTGGTTTTGGATGGCGACAAAAATACTCTGCAAACAGCAAGTAAAATTGGCAAAACTAACGAATTTTCAAACTTGCAATAATAATTTTTTACCTAAGCAAATTAAATAATATACATAAGTATTCGAACATAAAAATACTTTGGGTAGCTCTTTCTTTCACTTTGATTATGACTTTTGTTTTGGGTTTGTTTTCTGGATTTCTGGCTGGCAGAATTTTGAAAGGGTTTAAAACGCTGCAAACTGGCGGCAAGGAAGGTGTGTTGTGTGAGTGTGGCTATTGCTGCTACATTTTGTGGTTTTTTGGTTTCGAAGGGCGAGTGTTCAGTTGCTGTTGTTCATGCTGCATCCTCATCTTGAGGCCTCTCCTCTGCTTCTGCTGCTGCTGCTGCTTCTCCTCTGCTCCAATCTGATGTTTGTTCCGGGTTCGCTTTTAGGTTTTAGGTTCGCTTCGGTTGTTGTTGTAGACGAGATGTTACTGGCTACACAGTTCTTGAGGGGCGGGTTGTCCGCGCTGCCGTCTACAGCTTGGCGCAGATCTCGTTTGTGAACTCGGAGCACTTGGCACGGCCGCCGAGATCGCCGGTGAGATACTTGCTCTCCTTGATGGTCTCGAAGGCAGCGCGCTCGATCTTGTCCGCATACTGGTTGAGCTCCATGTGGCGCAGCATCATCACCGCCGACAGCAGCAGGGCAGTGGGGTTGGCCAGATCCTTGCCGGCAATGTCGGGGGCAGTGCCGTGCACGGACTCGAACAGGGCGCCGTTCAGGCCCATGTTGCCCGAGGGCGTCAGTCCCAGACCGCCGACCAGACCGGCGCACATATCAGACAGAATATCACCATACAGATTGGGCATCACCTGGCGAAGGAGGAACCACGGACATTGTAGAGGATATTGCATGCAGGACGGGGGGCGTTGTGGCGCTACTTACCAGCACGTCATATTTGCCGGGGTTCTGCACCATGTTCAGGCACACAGTGTCCAGGTAGCGCTCCTCGAACTGGATTTCCGGGAACTTCTGGGCCATGTCGCGCACACAGCGCAGGAAGAGGCCATCAGACATGCGCCTGGGCATCAAAATAAAAACGAAACGGATGAGCACGATGATGACGGAGCAGCAGGGCTTGAGCTACACTTACATAATGTTCGCCTTGTGCACAACGGTCACCTTCTTGCGATTGTTGTTCTTCGCATACTGGAAGGCGTACTCGGCCACGCGCTTGGAGGCCTCCTCGGTGATCAGCTTGATGCTCTGGACGACGCCATCGACGATCTCGTGCTCGATGCCGGAGTACTCGCCCTCGGTGTTCTCGCGGATGGTGACCACGTCGACGTTGTCGTACAGCGTCTTGTAGCCCTCGAGGCTGCGGCAGGGACGCACGTTGGCGTACAGGTTGAACTCCTTGCGCAGGGCCAGGTTCAGCGAGCGATGGCCCTTGCCCACGGGCGTCATCAGGGGTCCCTTCAGGCCGATCTTGTTCGTGTTCACCGAATCGATGGCGGCCTGTGGAATGCCGAACTTGCCATCGGCGCCCTGTTCGGATAAATTGTATTAATAATGTGCTAATTTAATAATCAGGAAACTCAACCAGATCCTACGCAATTTTAGCTTTAATCCATGTCAAAGTGGATCAAAAAGATCAGGTTTTTGTTTTTAACTTTTCTTACTCAAATATTAAGCTTAGTTATAATTTTGTTTATATTCTTTTTGTTTATATTATTTATAATATTCAAACTATGCCAAAATGAGGTTAAGATTTCTCTAAAACACTAAGGAAACTCGAGTCGACGTATCTTTTAATCATAATTATTATCAGTACCTCAACTAGGGGGCTTAGTTCTTGCGTGATTTATTTCAAGATATGAATATGCTAAAATATTCCATTCTTCAGAGGGTTAAAAACTTGATAAAAAATCTGTGTGTTTAAATTTCCCGCTCAACCGGCGGCGTTGCCACCTGTTGCCATTTTTGCTACGTAACAAAGCGCGCTTAGTTTAAAGATAGTTTCAAATTCCCAACTGACCCCGTGTGATTATTACACAAGAATCGAAGGTATCCTTCGGGAGAGCTTACTTACACGGACGGGGGTCACATCGACGGCCTCCCACTCAATGGGCACATTGGCGGCAGTAAAGATCTTCTGCACGGCAGCGGAGATCTCGGGTCCAATGCCATCGCCGGGAATCAGAGTGACCTTCTTGGCTCCGGACGAGTAGGCCCGGCTGGCCGCGGGAGTTGTGTTGACCTGCAAGCAGCGGATGTCAGTTGTTGGAAATTCAATGGAATGGAGTGGCTGGGACAGTGGGGCGAGGGATTCGGACAACAACAACCCAACAGGCAGAGGAGCCCTCCTCTAGATGGGATTACATAAGTGTACAACAATCGCGACGGCGACAGCGCCATCGGCTGCTGCAGCCCCGCGCATCTGCTGCCGCCGCCTGCTAGCCAATAGTTGAGGTTAGAGCGCAGCTGGCCAATCCGGCTCTAATTGCAGGGGCGCTGATAAGGCCAGTTTCGAGTGGCCCCAAAGAAATCTGATCTTCGTAAGTGGCTAACCTCTCAGGGCGGGGGCGGGTGCTCGGGGGAGCTGCTCCTACTGGGACACCCCACGCGTCAGCGGTTATCGTTATCGGCCACGCAACGAGAGAACGAGCGAGAGAGAGAGAGAGAGGGGTGGCGAGAGAGCGAGCAGCAGCAGCAGTGTGTTATGTAAAGGAGGCGCCTTGCTCTTTTCGCCGTTTTCTCAGGACGGACAGCTGGAGGCGAGCTGCTGCTCCTTCTCCTCCTGTTGGCCCCCATTTTTTTTTTTTTTGTTGCTGGATGAACCCAAGAACGAACCTGGGCTTTGAGCGCCGACGTTGCCGCCGCCGCTGGCGTCGCATCACGCGCAGCAGACAGACCCAATTGATTAAGCTGCAAGTGTTTTGCGTAATGTGTTGTTGTCGTTGGATTCGGTGGGATTGTTGGTTCAGTTGGTGGTTCGTTGTTGGTTGTGGGTTGGAGTAGGCGAAAGGAGGCAAGGAGCGAACGAAAAACAAAATCGCAATGTTAGTTCTGCTGCATCGACACTATTATTTTTAGGCAGGCGGCTACAGCACGTAATCAACTGCTGCTGCTGTCCTGCGGGAACGCGAGCGTTGAGGGATTGCGTGGGTGAACGGGGCAGGAAAGGCCGGGCTGATGGGGGCTGCGATGCGCTTATATCTATACGGGGGGTCTTACAATTTTCTGTATGAATCTAGCGGCCATTGCGTTGCTCGGGATTTGCACTTGCTCTTAGGCTTCTCGTATTGAAAAAAGTCGCACGTCTGTCGGTTTAGTCTGCGCCCGCCGTAGTCGCCACCTTGCGGAAAACTAGCGAATCTGCAATTGGCCGATAGGCAGTGGCCGAGCTGTTTCGCGGTTATCGTGCTGCCACCTGGCCAGCATCCTCGCAAGATGCCGGCCCAAGAGGGTGCGAAAATATCGAAACTCAAAGAATTGCTACTCTTATAAATAAGACAGTATCAATTGGCCCCATACTATCTTGAAAATGCTTGACACTCCCGGCCGAACTTGGTCGATGTGGCAAGTCCGGGCCAACAAAACCCAGTTATGCTCTGGCGGGTATCGATATTTGACGACTCGCCAAACCGAAAATTGGCAACGATAACAATACGTACAGGCGTTTTTTTGCCAGCCATTTATGGCAGCCCCTTTTCGCGGCATCCGCTTCCCTGTGAATGTCAGCGGCCTCCCGAGTACTGGCAATCGATGTATCGAAACGGCCCAATCGATAGGCAGAGTGTATCCCTTGCAACCGTGGCTTCTACAGCCACAGTTTAAATTAATTTTGAGCATTCGAGATTTTTCGTAGAAGGTGCTGTAAAAAGCGTGAATTGATCGGATTTAATTGGCGAATCGAAGTGTTTTTAATCGCGAGTCGCGCGCGTGCAGGCCCAAGTTAGGACGCCAAGGCTGACGCTAGGCGCTCACGGGGAAAATCGGACCAAGTGAGAGACAAAGCTACGCTACGGTTGTTCACGACGAAGTGCACTGTGCACGGAACGACTAGAGAATCATCGTATGCGAGCGACTTTTTTTCGCGTTTCAGTTTGGTTTCGGTTACCTGCGCGCAGCAACCCCGTCGCTTCTCTAGAGCCGTGCGTTGCGTCCTGTGCCTTCGATTCGGCCGAATTATCCAACCGTGCAGTTGCTGGTCCAGAGTCCGGCGTCTGGTGCACGCATAAATACGTAAGCGAGGGCGAAAGCGGCGCCCGTCCTTCTGAGTGGCATCCCAAGGCGCGTTTTCGGCTCCGTTCTTGGGGCGCCTTGCGACCAGTTGGCCAGAGTGCCAGGTAAGCGTCTCCGTCCTATCTCCTCGCTTGCTCTTTGCTCCGAGTCGGTGATCGGTCGGGTTGCTCGCTGTGCTTGAATCCAGTGCATCCCAATCGAATCTCAGCTGGCTTGGCCATCGAGCACTCACTCACACTCACACACGCGCCCGAGCCCGCACCAATACGCGTGCACTGTGCACGGGCACAGGCGCACACGCACAGCGTTCATTGACACATACAGTCGCACACGCTCGAATGTATCTGTTTGACAGCGCACGTCTGCGGTCGTAGCTGGTAGAGTGCGACTCGCTGTAGCCGCACACCCTGGCCGAACGCGCTGCGGGCGAGTTGCAGAGTTTCTATTTGTTGTATTTTTCAACTGGAACGTGTATGTGCATGTAATCCCTGGAACTGGCTGCTAACGCGCTCCCCCGTCCTCCTGTCTTTACAGTTCAGCAGTGCAGCGGTGCTGATCCTTGGATCTTTTGTTCGTGACGGCCGCACGCGCCCAAGCTAGCACGCTGGAGAAGCAAAACAAGCGCGCCCAGCTCATCCGGGACAAGATGGTGCTGGCCGAGCGAAACACCACCGATGTGGTGCGCAACGGTCGCCGTTCCCGCGGTCCCAGTCCCAACACGCACACCACTGGCAGCGGCGGTGGCGGCGTCCCCAACAGTGGCAGCCTCGCCGGCAGCGGTGGTGGAGCTGGCGGAGGCGGTGGCAATTCGACGAACGCCTCCTCCAATGACAAGGCAGCCACAGCCGTACCGGGTGCGGGCACGCCGGAGAGCTCCGACGACGACAACTGTAAGTGGAGGCACCTAAACCAGCAAGCGTTGGCCCATCCCAACTCACGATTCCCCCCCTCTCTCTCTCTCTCTATCAACCAACAGCAACAAAGCGGAACGGCAAGACCAAAGCCAAGCAGTCGGAGTACGAAGGTGAGTCCAGCTTTAATTTGCGACCCGAAAACCCAAAACTAAAGACTCCTCCATCGAATCTTTACAGAGAAAATCCGCGTGGGACGTGACTATCAGGCAGTGTGCCCGCCGCTCGTCGCGGAAGTGGAGCGTCGCCCCGAATTGATGAATGAACGCGCCCTCCTGGTCTGGTCGCCCACCAAGGAGATACCGGATCTCAAGCGTAAGATCCTGGATTCCCCATAGCGGAGCCGTCTAACTAACTAATGCCTCGCCACCTCCTTTCCTTGCAGTGGAGGAGTACATTTCGGTGGCCAAGGAGAAGTACGGCTATAACGGCGAACAGGCCTTGGGCATGCTCTTCTGGCACAAGCACGATCTTGAGCGTGCCGTGATGGACCTGGCCAACTTCACGCCCTTCCCCGATGAGTGGACCATCGAGGACAAGGTGCTGTTCGAGCAGGCCTTCCAGTTTCACGGGAAGAGTTTCCACCGCATCCGCCAGATGGTGAGTGAGCGAAGCACGCTTCTCGCAATTGCTTCTGGCTAACAATTGGGCCTTGTGCCCCTCTACCAACAGCTGCCAGACAAATCCATTGCCAGTTTGGTCAAGTATTACTACTCGTGGAAGAAGACGCGTCATCGCAGCAGCGCCATGGACCGGCAGGAGAAGGCCATTAAGGCGGCGGTCAAGGAGGGCTCGGAGAACGGCAGCGAGGTGGGCAGCAATGAGGAGTCCGATACCGACGACAAGGTAATTATCAGTTAGAACTAGCTAAGCGAACAGCCAACGAGATCGATCCCCTCCCCGCTCCCACATACAATTTTTACGTACATATATAAAACACACGCACAACATCCACACACTCGCACACTCACAATCACTGCATTCATTCATAAACACTCGAAACCCACATGAACACCAGACCGAACCAAGCTGAAGACGGCTCCACTCCGCCTCTCCTCACTAGGGCCCCTTGTGCCGCCTTGTGCGTGGTGAATCTAAATGAATACTAACGTAATTGTTGAGCTCTAGTTCGTTAGGGCAGAGACTAATACTCTAGGAAAGCCTGAAAGTCTGGGCTAAAACCACAGATAATTGTTTTCTCAAAACACTGCCAAATTGTAAACGAAACCATATCCGAATCCCAAAGAGCCCTGAATGTGTATAGCCCCCCCGAAGGAGAACAAACTTTTCGAATGTGTCCAGGCGCGAGTTATGCTTTAAGATCGTCCAAGATCAGATCCAAGAACTTGTCAAAACCGAAAGAAAACCGAACAAACTGGTTTGTAGGCTGCTATAGTTCCTCCCGGGAGAGATCCTCGTCGTGCTCGCCAGCCAGCGAATTTCACACACAGTCTCTGGTTCGTTATTCTTTCAGATAATCGCCGTGCCTGCATACATCTCATAAAGTTTCTATCGAAAACCAATGCCAAAAATGAAACAAGAACTTGAACTGAAAACAAAAAATACTGACATTACACTAACCCACACACACACACACCACACACATACACAACAAACACACACACACACACAAAGAGAGAGAGAGAGAGATTGCACAACAGAGAGATTTATGTATTCTGCAAAAACTTCGTTGGCTTCGTTGATTCGATGGATTTGTCGCCTGAGAAGAAGAAGCTCAACACTAGACTAAGGCAAAGCTACGACAAAACCGATTAGTTCTCTGTTTATATACATAATTTACACCTATATAAATAGTATATACGATTTTAAAACCCCCTTTTTTTTTACGTAATATATAATTGTAGATTGGTAACTTATGATACGTAACAATAGTAATTTATACAACAACAACAAAGAGAGATTGATTTAAGTATTAAAGCGAACAAGGCTTACACCTAAACCTAAACTATGTAGAATTATACATATTTGATATATTTGTATGAGCGCAGAGAGCGAAGTGTGCACCACAGGCGATAGACGATAGACGATAATAATGATGGATCCACCACAAACTAATGCTAATCCTAATATATTCATATCTTGTTTGCGAAAAGATTAAACGAAAAACCAACAATTTGTATGTGTTTCTTATTCATTCATAGAGATTCGTATTCGTATTCGTATTTGTATTCGTATTTGTATTTGTTTTGCTTTTGTTTCTCTCTCTCGATACTTTCCCCGACACGAAAACACTTACACAGATCACTGAATATATGCATCTCACTGCCATTGCCTCTCGTTGCCCCCATATTAACCCATCCACGCACACATTCCATCCAGTCCCCAGCTGCCTCTCCCCTCCCCTCCTTTCTCCGCTTGTTGCTGCACCTCTTGAACTTGATTTGATCCGAGATCTCCGATCTGTGGATCCCCTGAACGTGTAATTTCCTATTTTAAGAAAGAGAAAACAAGAAATGGTACAACCCAACAACCACTGGTCCTTCCCTACTAACCGTCGCAACTCCCCTTCCCCGAGAGACAGAGAGATATAGTAGGAGACAAAGGGGAGCCTGTGTTCTCCCCCAGGTGGCATTTCGGGTTGGCTCGGGCTCGGGCTCGGGATCTGGATTGGTTGGGCTTCGGCTTTTAGGAGGGGGTGTCCGTTTGGGCGGTCAGAGAAGAGTAGAGAAGGAGAGAGAGAGCGGAGAGCGGAGAGAGCGTGGCAGGACCGTTAAGTACGTCTTGACGCTAATCTTCTCGCAAGGCCGCCAAGCTACTGCCAGCAACCCAAAATGATTTCAAAACCAAAATACATCCTTCTTCTACTTGTTAAGTGTTACTAACTGAACTAAAGCAACCAACAAATACGTTTTTTTTTCTCTTCTCTTTGCATTTCACTGCCCAAAATCCAACACTAAAATTACACACAAATATATAACCCGATTCGCAAACGAAAACCTAATCGAAATCCGAACCAAATGCCAAACCAAAACCAAAACCAAAACCGAACCGAAACCAATCCGATCGAACCGATCAAATGTATATCAAATCCACAAATCCACGCGTCAATCTAAACCCAAATTCGATTCCGAATTCCCGAATCCAATCGCGGCTGCGCCTTCGAATCCCTCTTTGTCCGGCAGAAGGGACAATGCAGCAATGGCGACACAGCCGCTGCTGCCAGCAGCAACAGCGCTTCCAACAGTGGAAGCATTACTAGCACAACACCAACCAATAACAACACCAGCAGCATTGCCAACAACAACAATAATAATAATAATAACACCAATACCAATACCAATACCAACTCCAACGCCAGCAATAGTGGAGAGAACACCAACAACAATGGAGGAGGCGGCGGCAGCGGCAGCAGCGGTAGCAACAGCCTCAACACCAGCTCCAATGACCTGGAGACGGAACACATGGGCACCGCATACGTCACCAATGCGCAGGGCGACGAGGTGTTCGGCTTTGGCACAGCAATAATCACTGAGGGGGCAACCAATGGCGGCAACATCGATGGGAACGGCGAGCGAGTCGTTGTTGGCGGTTTTTGCAAGAATTGCCATGTGGTATGCCACATTCTGTACGATTCCCCGCTGGGGCGCATGTGCAAGAGTTGTCACACGCACTGGAGGTAGATATCACTTAGCAACACAGCCGAAGGCCACAAAGCTAATGCCAAGTTTTCTATCTCTTCCCCTTATCTCTCTCTCTCCACTCCTTTCGCTTCCGATTCCGACTCCGACTCCGATCCCGATCCCATTTTGATCTCTGTTTCCTCCTGACACCTCCCTTACATACACCACACATCACATCGCCCGCATGTGACTCAGGCGCACGGGCAACCGACGACCCATTTCCGGGCCGGAGAGCAATGTCCCCCGACGATCCACTCACAACAGCGCCGCTGCAGCTGATCGCTCCAAGCGCAAGCCGCCCAAGGGCATGTACATCAATCACGACGATCTCACAGCCCTGGCGAGCTGCGAAAATCCCAGCAAATATTTGTCGGAGGGCGATCGGAAGATCACCTCCCTCATGGCCGAAGTAAGAGACACATAGCAAAGGGGCAAAGGTCCATTTAATCTAGATCGAGGCAGCTTTTTAAATAGTTTCTAATTCAGAAAAATCTGCTTCAAGGCTTCACAAACTAATTAAATAAGTGATGCTTATGAAACTGAGCTATCTGCCACATTAAAACATAGAAAAGAGAGTAGAACATTATTTTTTTGTTCATAAATTTCCATAAGGTACAGTCAGGTGGAGGTAGAAACCTTTTCCCCGAAGAGGAAGTAAGTTCAGGGAGTACCAGATCCCTTAAACAATCCACAAATTGGACACACGCCAAACATCACGCACATTTTCCTTTGGTCTCGCTGACAATTTTTTCAATTGAATGCCCCCCTGCACCCTGATCCGTTGCAGATACAAAAGAACAGACAGGCGATGGAGCACCTGGACAAGGACTGCGATGCCATCAACGTGGACGAGGCGGCCACCAAGTCAGCGGTGGCCAATGCAGAGGCGGCAGCCGTACAGCAGCCACGCATCTCGGCTCGCTGGCTGCCAGACGAGATTCAAGTGGCTCTCATGGCGATTCGCGAATACGGCAAGAATTATCAGGTGAGTGGTATACTTCGATCGCCTCCTCGCTTCTCCTTCTCCCTACTAATGTTCTTTGGGATTGACGCAGATGATCGCCAAGATGGTGGCCACCAAGACGGAGGCGCATGTGCGTACCTTTTTCGTCAACAATCGGCGCCGCTACAATCTCGATCAGATCGTCAAGGAGTACGAGGCTGGCAAATCCGAGGAATCCGGTGCGGAGGAGCAGAACGAAGCGGCTGCCGTTGATGGAGGAGGAGGAGCAGCAGCCGCAGCAGTAACAGCAACACCAGCCGGAGCGGCAACCGCTAATGCAGCTGCCGCTGCCGCTGCTGTTGATTCGTCGGCGGCCGTGGCCAACACAACAACAACAGCCGCCAGAAAGCCGTCCACCGAAGTCAGTAACAACGGGGCCGTTCCGAGCCCAGAGTCGCAGGCCAAGAAGGAGGAACCCAAGAAGCCGGAGCCGGCGGTGCCTGCCGGCAAGAGCACTGGCAGTGAGGCCCCTGCCAGCACACCAGCTTCGGGTACGGCCCCGACTTCGGCTTCGGCTTCGACTCCGACTTCCACTCCGGCTTCGACAGCCACGGTTAGTTCCAGCGCAGCTTCTGGTTCTGGTTCGGTGGCAGGTGCCGCCGGCAGCAAGGCCAGCACTGCCACAATCACTATCACCGACGAGTCCGACTCAGCCACCAACTCTAGCAGCAATGTGGCCAGCGCTGGGGCTGCTGCCGATGCCCCCGCCGCCGCCGCCGCTACGTCGGCCCTGTCCAGCGCCAGTGCTGCGCCCGCACCTAAAGAAGAGATATCCGCGTCCAAGCCAGCCGCCACAAGTGCAGGCGGCGTGGTGTTTGGCACGGCAGCAGCTGCAGGAGCTGCAGGAGCTGGTGCGAATCCAGCTGCGAATTCCAGTAGCAGCAGCAGCAAGCGTGACAGTTCCGTGATGGTAAGTGCTTTCCAGTAAAGTAACACTGAGCCCACATGCTAATCCAACTGCTTATCTCTCTTCTCCCCTGCAGAGCACTGCCGCCGAACAGCAGCCGCCAGCGAAGAAGATGGCGCTCAGCCCCATGCAGCTGCTGGGAAAGTAAGGAGTAAGCGGGGCGTCGACGTATCGGGATGTGTTCACTCGCGATATATATGCACGCATAGATATATACCGTTGTAGCCGAGGAGCAGGAGCAACCAAGAATACGATTGGTTAAATTAATTTTTTTTCTACGTTAGATGAATGGACTAAGTTAACACGTTTCGTTGTCATCAATATGTGGGACGCATTTACTATATGAAGAGCATCACGGCTTGATCTAGGCTTAATGAAAAACAAGTTTTTTTTTTGTTTCGTAATATTGAATAACACTAAATCGATCTGACATTGAGGCATGCGGCCTTACATGCGCGTAATCGCCGTAAGTGAAGAGAGGAAACAGCAGAAGAAAAGCAGAATTAGAAGCAGAGGGAAGGCTTCAACTCCAAGAAAATGTTGTATAGGTCAGAAATGGGTTCAAATGGGTTCAACGGGTAAAAAGAGATACCTTCCTATGCCACACACACTGAAACACACAGAAACACACACAGGAAAACCAATGAGTAGTGCACGCGAAAACGTAGACAAAATTACAGCAGGTCCTGCATGTAACAAGAATAACATTATTCTAATTCTAACACCTACGAACTCTACACGTGTAAATTATTAACTAAACTGTCACACTTCTTTTTTTTGTTCTCACGAACTGTAAGTTAGTTTATAGGGGGGGATAGGCAGGCTTGCATATGTACGACGAACACATCCGGACTCCGCATCAGCGGCGAGTTTATGTTAGGTTAATTACCACACACAACACACAACACACCACACACCTTGGAAAGAAATGTATACAAGCAGCGCTATCCGTTTAAGAACCACAAATAAATATGTAATATTATGTGTTGTCTTATCGCTGGGCTCGAGGGATTTCCCGGGATACTATCTCTACTGATTTCTATATCTCTCTCAGCTTGGTCTGGTGGATTCTCAATCTGGATCTTCAAAAATTAAAGTCCTGCAGTCAAGGCAGGAGTCTTAAACCATCAGATAGAGCCGAAGTCAGACCTATGGCGCTATGCATCTTGTGGGATTACAGTGTCCTTGGATCGTTGAATATGAAACCCACCAAATAAAATATAAAAAACAATTCAATCCCAGTTAAGGTCCAAATATAGACTCCTCCGTGGTGTATCCCAGTCCAGAATTCACCACGAGCTCATTTTTAATATAGAATTGCTATCACAAAGTTACAGAATCGGTGCTATCGGTGCTCCTGGGATCAAGTGCAGTCATCTTCCGTTTAGTGTGGGTTGGTCAATCAGAAAATTAAGAAAGTGATAGTCAACAAGAACAAATTTTGGAACATCTCATCATCAGTAATCAGTAATAGCGTCGCACGGGGGGGCGGCGCTGACGAAAACGCTGGCGCTGGTGCGACGGAGTCAGGAAGTATATGATGAACGGGACACGGGCGATCAGGTTGGCCAGCCGGTTGACCCAGCTGGGTATGGGGCGTCCGCAGAGAATCTTCGATAGCTTGATGGAGAAGTGGTTGCAGTTATTGAACACAATGTTATACGAGCGGCCGGTGAAATGGCGCTTGCCCATCCGGTCGACAATGCGCTGCACCTCCTTCCTGGTGTGATAGGTGTAGCCCAACAAGATGCTTTCGCGGAAGCGGAAATTATGCCGCAGATCGCCCTTGTTGTTGCACGGCTCCATCTTAAAGATGCCGCTCGTGCCGGGAAGTTCATGTCCGCCAAAGCCGAACTCGATTCCGAAAACCTGGATGCCGGAATGGAAGACGCCCAGGCCCATGGCATAGGTGATGTCATTCAAGTTGCACAGATCATACACATTGAGATACACCGGCTCCCTGTGGCGGCGCTCGTAGACATTGTCTTCGGAGCCGCAGAGACTGAACAACATGCGCTTGGACATCGTGGGACAGGAACAGGATCAAAAATGTACATGTACTTTGTTGTAAGTTTCACTAACATCTAAATTTTCCAGTGGATGAATGGCACACGACGAGTAGCACGAACGACTGATTATCCCGTGCCGTCTGATCCAAACTTCGGTATGAAAATTCAACCGAAAACGCCAGGAGAACTAGACTAGAATTTAGATCTCGAATTTGATTTGATATTCAAGCAAAAGGGAAAATACAGGTCAGGCAGGAGTAATGGTTTGAGCGAGATAAAAAGGAGTTTGTATCTTTGTAGTATCACAACTCCCATGTCCCTCAATCGATTAAACTCAAATGTTCAGTAACTTGAAGTATTATTAAATACCTACCAAAATTGCTTAATTCTATTACCGCATTTACCTAGTAGGAAGCTAGCTCCCTTCAAACTCCCATAACTTTTTGCAGTGCAGGTGCAGTCACTCTACATAAGCTTTTTAGTTAAGACAAAACCCCAGCTGTATCAGAGAGTACTTAAGACACAAACCCGTTAATTAACTGGATATGTATTTGACCAGGGAAATTAATTAATGTATAATGAAGTTTGCGGTAATAATGAGTCCCATAAATCTATGGGACTTTGTACCTCACACTAAAAAGTAACCCCAATCGAGCCAAAATGCATATATATATAAGTCACTTGGAGCTCGTAATAAAGACAAAATTATATATATTATACATACATATATAGATAAATTATATATTAAAAAAAATATAAGATATTATATATTTCATGTTAATTGTTTTCAATGGGGAAAAAAAATACGAATCTCTCTGAGAGTGCTGATAGAGATACAACTCTCTCGTTCGCTACTCAGAGGTGTTTTTGCTGCTTGGAAATATTTGTGCAAAGTCTTAAATAATAACACTTACTATTTTTGGCATATATTGTAAACAAGCACCCCAAGAATTATATTTTTCAGCACCAGAAAACTCCAGTACCCCAGTACTTCTTTTACATCTTTGGAATTTTGCATTATTCCCAAAGTGATAGGATGGCAAAAACAACAAACAGAAGTTTAGTGTTTCCTTTGGCGCCGCTTAATTAGCCGGTTTGCTAATTGATTGCTATTATTGGGGATCATTTTTCAACTGCAAATAATAAACATGAGCTTGTTCTTTATTATTTTTATTATTTCCATCCATTGCTGTGTCTGGCATAATTTGTTAAACATGATTCTTGTAGTTTTCGTTTTTGGTTTGTTGTTTTTCGATTTTCTTTCCGTATTTAAATATATATAGGTGACGTATTATAGTGGTTTCGCTTTTCGTATAGTATTACAATTAAATATAACTCGTTAATGCATTGCTTAGCTAAAAAAAATCATCTTACAATTAGTTCCGACACATGCTGAATTAGTTAGAAAGTTTTGTAGTTTGATTCTGGGTTCTGGGTTCTGGGTTTCGGGTCTGGCGATCGGGGCTGGGCTGGGGACGGGGACGGGGACGGAGGGGCTATATGTACGTCGTATGTTGAGTAAGCTATATATATTAGTATATAGTGAGCAGGCAATGAAAACTCGTTGAAAGCAACCAAAGAGTTGCAAGTGGGCAGCCCTTGCCGCCTCCTCATCCTCATCCTCCTCCTCCTTTTTGGGGGCTAGTAGACAACCTGACTTATGCTATCGCTAGTACATATCTCAATACATGTGCGTATTTATTTAAGTGTATGTTTTATGCATTGATGTTTGCTTTAGTTGATTTTTTAACCTTTACCTTTACCGCTGCACCGATACCTCGTTTGCCTCCTATACCTCCTTTACCTTTACCTCGATAATGCCAATGCTAAAATCTCAATACACACAATTCGCTTAGACCTATGACTAGTTGCCTATTACAATATAATACCTCTCTTCGTGTGGCTGCGACCACGCCCTCGACTCCTGGCTCCTGCCTCGACTTGGCTCCGAGTCACACACACAAAAAAAAAAAAAAACAGAATAATATCAACAAGTCTTATAAGTATATCTTGCGACGATCCCAGCGATGCCAGGAGATGCTTGGGGGATACCGATGCCGATACCACACCGTCCTACCGTAGATCGCACATCCGCGGGACTAGAAACTAATGACTGACGACGACACACACCCGTATATATACTATGTACATATATACAGCGATATATGCATAGATATAGACAGAGACATATGTATGTTTTTTGGTAGATGCTGCGGGACACCGTTTGACGCACTCGCCCTTAAAACACCGCACCTCCTCCTGCTGCTGCTTTTCCTGCTGCTGCTGCTGCTGCAGCTCCTCCTCATGCTGCTGCTGCTGCTGCTCTTCCCGCGTTTGAGGTGCGATCTTTTAAAAGAAGTCGTCAAAGGTCTTTGATTATGTCTGGTACTGGAGCATCGGGGCCGACAGGTTGGGATGATGCGACGAGTTCATCCGCAGGGCGGACAGACTCTTGTTGTACCACTCGTCCTCCGGCGACATGCCTGCCAAGATTTTTGGGGGGAGAAATGGGAAGGCAAATGTCTGATTTAGATTTTAGATATTAAATTTAAATAGATTATAGTACAATGTTTCTAGAAGGGCCTAGGCTAGCTAGTAAGGAGAACTCGCAGTTCCCCGACATTTTCCTGAAGTAAAACAGCCGAGTCTCACTTCAGCAAGGAGCAGAGAAGTCGCTTAGAGTGTGCCTTAGAATCAAAGGTGATTCAACATTTATTTTAACCCTTTTCCCCCCTGTAAACGTATATTTATATATATTTCTGTAGGTGCAACTGATGCTCCGTGACGCCTCGCATTTCCGTGCCACGGAAGCTGCGAGTTGAGCGTCGTCGTCTTGGACAAACACTTGGACTTGGACTTGGAAGACTTGGAAGACGTTGGGCCCAAAGGCAGGGCCGGAAATTCATTTCACTGCGAATCCATTCCCTTTGGCCGGCTGGCTCCATCATAATATCCGGCCTGGCCGATTGGATTGTTTATGTCTGATTGCGAGCTTCCAGGCAAGTAAAGCAATATGGATGGGTGTCGGCGGCGGCGCCGTATCTTGGAGGCGCCGTGCCAGGCAGCCGGTAAACATACATTGGAATCCGCCACCTGCAGCGGAAATTTACTTAGGCAGCAAGGGGACACCGACACGGACTTGGCCTTGGGCATGGAACTCTATTGTGGAACATGGACTTTGAAATTGGAAGTGGAACTTGGACGTGGAATTTGGAAATGGAACTCATGGACTTATGTCAGGGCAGAGGAAGCGGAGCAAGGTGGCAGAGTTGGAGCTCGTTTCGCCAAAGCTCGCCAGCCGAAGCCGAGCTTAAGGCCTCGGAAGATCGCGAGCTGCCTCGCTCTCTCGGTTTCTCTCTGGCTGAGATCAGCGGGAAGGAAAGCTCCGATCGGGAGTTTACCTAAGGGCTCCGACTCCGGATCAGTCTTCAGTTGCCCAGCCGTGGTTGAGTGAACAAGACAAGTGTGGGTCGTAGTGACCAAGAGGAAAGGTGTGAAAGTGTTATAAAGTGAAAGTGGTGTCCTGAAGCCGTCGGGTAAGTGCTCGAAGATCTCTATCCTCTAGAACTAGAACTATTAACTCACCCATCGAGTCCTGACGCACTCCCACGGAGCCCATGTTCGTGCTGTGCGCCATGGAGAAGGGTTGCGTCATGCCGGGATACGAGGAGGCGCCCATTTGGAAGAGGTCCTGCAGGAAGTTGAAGTTAGGTAGATGAAGTTAGAAGATGAAATTAGGTAGATAAAGTTAGAAGATGATTTCGAGTCGAGGTTGAGCTTCGGGCTCGGCTAGGTTACCTGGGGATAGCGATTCATGGTGTTGTGGTGCGGATACGGCTGATAGCCGCGCGAGACACTATAGCCCTGGATGTTGCGCATCATCCCGTTGCAGGATGGGATCACAGACGGTGCCAGCGCCTTCTGCAGCTGCTTCTCCTGCTTGCGGTACTTGGCGCGGCGATTCTGAAACCAGACCTGTAAGGACAAGGATATATATCGTGAGATAGGGTTTGGTTACGGTTTGGCTGGGATTTGGATAGAGTTTGGTTTGAGTTTGGGTAGGGTTTTCTCTCGATGTTTTCTGGCAGCCTCTTCAAGCCGCTTCTACTTGCCTACCCATACCAATTTGGATTTTCCATTTCCCCAAGACAGACGACTGGCAACTGGCGACTGGCTGCCAGCTTGATGAGGAAAATAAGAAGGTCCTTTCTGAAGTCTGTCCCCAATCTCTGTCTCTGTCCCCAGTCGTTGCCTCTGGCGACATTTTCCTCTGCCCACCTTCCCCCCTCTCTCTCTCTCTCTCTCTGTGTGTCTTATGAGTGAAAAAATCTACTAAATTGAAATTGAAAATAAGTTGACGACGCTGTTTGCTACGAGGGTCTCTGGTCCGGGTCCGGGTCCTTGTGCTGGTGCTGGCTTTGGTGCTTGGTCTTGGTCCTGGTCCTGGTCTTGCTCTTGGTCCTCCCTCCCTAAGTGAGTGGGGGCCTGCTGCTCTCCTGCTGCTCTGCTGCTTAGATATTATTAAAGACGCTCCTCATCCTCATGATGATGATGATGATGATGCTCCCCTCTCCCCTGCTTGCAAAAAGAAATTGCCAAGATGAAAGCCGCGCTCGCAACTAGACAAGAGGGAGGAACTCGGGCTGCGAGGGGTGTGTAAAAATTTCCGACATTTTGAAAGCTGCTCAGCTTGCTTTGAGTTACTTAGAGGGGGCGGCTGGGGTGGTCACGGGGGTGTGTGTGTGGGTGTGTACCGTAATGGCGGCACTCCAGACTTGACTTGAGGCTGCCTTCGGCTTCGCCTTCGCCTGCGCCTTGCCTTTCCTTCATCTTTGGATTTTTCTTCCTTCATTTTCTTTTATTTATTTTATCATTATTATTATCTTTGTCCATGGCTATGTGCACATGTATCTGTGTGTCTCTGTGTGGCACTGTGTGTCGGTGTGTCTGTGTGTGCGCCCTTTTTAAATGAGAAATATACCCAGAGATACCCGCTTTCGGGGTTGTTTTTCCAGCGCCCACTTTATGGCTCGTTCGGTTTCGTTTGGTTGGCTGCCAACAGCAAAAAAATGCCAGCAAGGACACCCTGCCTGCTCCTCATCTGTGTCCCCGTCACCGTCCCCGTCCGTGTCCCTGTCCCTGTCCCTGTCCCTGTCCCTGTCCCTGTCCGTGTCCCCTGCTAAATAATGCTCTTAACCATCAGCCATGTATGTATGGCTGCTCCCGCTCCCGCTCCAGGTTCGAGGGTGGAAAATGCGTTGTCTGACTGATTCGACATCGTCGTAGTCGTAGTCGTAGTCATAGTCGTAGTCGTCCTCGCCCTCGTCCTCGTTGGCGTCTATCTGCCGTTCAATTTCCAGCTGTGGGCGGAGTAACTCAATTAAGGATCCATTTGATGGCACACTCTCACACGTACACACGTACTCAACGCCCGCTGGATGAGGATCCAATCCCAGTTAGCTAGCATTTCCTGGCATTCCTCGCTTTAAGTTGGCCCAAGTTAAAGCCCTCTGTTTAGGCCTGGCTAAAAACTTTAATTAGATAAAAGCAAATTATAACTACAAATAACCAAGGCACACAACTCTCGCGCGCACACTCGGTCGGGGTAACGGCGGAAATATGAAAATTAAACGTATTCAAATGTAATTTATTTTCAGCATTTAATTAAATTTAGCCGCTGCAAACGTTTGTTTTTTGCTGTTTTTTCGGTTGCTTTTTTGGTTTTTTCGATTCCCTGCATTTAGAGGGAGAGCCTGTCGCCCTGCTGTTCCTGCTCCTCCTCCTGCTCCCTTTGTTCCGAATGGGTTAGATGAACTCCAGCAGCATCGAAAGAAGGTGGTTGACCTACAAATGACAACCTGCCACTAATTGGACACAGAGTTAGTGGCAGAGACACAGACAAAGAGAGAGAGAGAGACAGGAGGAAGCTATGTCCCTGAAATGTGACACCTAATTATGATAATATTTGCCTCTGCTCATTCTTAGATTATTGTATTTATATTTATACAATCAAGAGCTCCCATAAACAATCAGCCCTCAGCTCCCACGAATTCTACGATTCTGCGAATCAGCAAATTGTTTCGATAAGCGATCTCCCCTTTCCCAATACTCGGCTTACTTCACTTTTCAGTCTAAAAAAAAAGCATTGAACAGGAAATCGATGTTTCTTTAATAGAATGACCAGAGTGCCAGAGCTTCTCGAAGGGGAAATCTAAAGAGTTTGCTATTTTATGAAATTGTGATGATATCATTACAATATTTTCACTTATTGTATTGTATTTTTAAGGCGTTTTGGCTTTGCTTCTTCTTAAAAATCATAAAACCGTTGGTAAAAAGGGAAAATATATGAATTAAATGTATCTTTCCTTCATTTATATTTTAAGAAATCAGCAACTAGGGTTTTTAAATAGCCAAAAGTATCTCACAAGCTCAGTTTTCTTTATTCTGAACTTTTCTTTATAAGAAAAAAGAAATAGAAGAAAGCCGAAGAAATGCAAATCACGCATACGCAGTGCTGGCTATTTATTTTGCCAACTCTTAGTTTATATACTATTTGCTTTCTTATTTGCTTTCCATTAGCATTGACATAGTCTTCACTATTGTCATTGTCAGATATTAGCAAATGCAGCAATGAAGTATTGTCCGACGCTAAAAATATGAATGCCCGCTTTATTGGTTTTTTAATTTTTAGATTTATAAATGTCACATCATTATATTTCTGATGAAATTGAACAACATTAAAGGAATTTCAATATGTGTTATGATTGAAATAAGCTTATGATTGAAATTAATATGCATTTCCATGTAAAATTGGCCCAACATGCGAACTTGAGCTTCCTCTCTAGTTATTATTGTTACCAATAAAAACTGACGATGTTCGGATTTAGTTCAAAGAATTTCCGATATCTAATTCAGTGGTGATTATTAAGCAAAACATAAATAGCAAATAAATAAGCCAGCATGCAGTTGAAGAGGGTTCTACAATGCCCTTCGATGAAGATCTGATTGCTTATAATGGAAGTATTGTGGCGGATCTCTATACTCTCCGATTGCCCTTCCAAGTGATTATTAGTATTACTATTATTGTTGTTACTTGCGTTATTCTTATTAAGATTCCTCGGGCCTATATCTGACACCATTTCATAACAAATTCAGTGTGAAAATAAACATTAATAAATCACTTATTGTTTATTTATCTTTACCAAATGGTTTTAAAAAGGGTAAAGATTCTATGTTTTCTTTAGGTATTCAAACAATTGATTTGATTTGATTTAATTTGTTTTATTTATTAATTATCCTGGCGTTGGCTTTCGATTAAAACAATTTACACTAAAACAGCCAAAGAATATTCTTTTGGGCTCAACTTCAGAATAAAGTATTAAGTCGGATAAGGTTTATATTTTGTACGTTATGAAACGTTACAAATGTAAGAAGTTGGATGAAAGTAATATCGAACGAAAGCTTTTGTAGGTCTAATATTTAAACAGAACATTGAATTTGATTTTGGGTTCTGTAACACCTTTAAACGTACTTGCGAACGTCCTATAAAAATCTATTTAATTTCGTCCCAAGTCATACATATTTCTTCTCTCTTTAAAGCTCCTTTGTTACCTTTGCTTTTAATTTTCCTGCCTTGGTTTTGACCCTTGAATTAGCCAATGACTAACTTGTAACAACACAGTTCACTCTCACTGCCCAGGCTGGCTCACTGGCTCGCAGGACAATTAAGGCGGCAGGATGCCACACACAACACACACAGCACACACTCACACAATGGCCCGCCCGCCCACTCTCGTCGTCCCGTCGCGCCTTTCCAAATTTGCACTTGAGACACATTTTTCGCTGATGGATTTTCCAGGCAGATGTGCCCAGTAACGCCCAGTCCATCAGCCACCCATCCTCCGCCTGCTCTAACTCCTCCTCCTCCTTTGACTCCCCCTCCTCCTTCTACCCTGCTCGTCTTGCTGAAGCGTCAATTTTCCAGCCAAATGTATACACGACAAATTTGTCAACAGCGACATGAAGTCGCTGCTCCGAGTGCCGGCGGAGTCAAGTTGTGAGCGAATCGTCGGATTACAGGGGCGGGGGAAGTGGGCAGGGGTTGCACTGAAGTGTAAATATTTGAACATTTGCTGAAAAATATGGTTTATGCTGCGCTAATAGACCCACCAGCCCACCAACCGCCCCGCTGATGATGGGCTCGTCTCGCAAATGTGTAACCTTATCGCGCGAACAGTTGTTGTTTTGAGGAGAGCGGGGGGATTATGATTGCACCGCATATCTGGCGACTGTATTATTATTTGGTAATCACTTGTTGTTGTCCCTCCGCAAAAGGATCACATAGCGGGCGAGTGCTCCTCGCGCCCAGACAGCAGTTTGTGGGTCTTAAAAAGGGAGCATGGTGCAATTGGTGCTCTAAAAAGAGACTTTAAAGGAGAGAATCCGAGAGAGATATTTCCAAGGACTGCAGGTATCAGTCAGTCATATATCAATCATGATATCTATAAAGAAGAATTCCCCAATTGGGCCCAGGCGAGAGTCACTTCAAAGGCATTCTGTGAAACACTTGCTGAAAACACTTTCCCTCCTCCTTCGTATCCTTGTCTCAGTAATCTCCGTAATCCCCGTTGCCCGATTCCTGGCCATTTCGGCGGGTAACTCGACACCGCAGGCGAAGCAGAACCCACCCCTGGAAGCGAGTCCTGCAGCGACGCACTCACTTGTCCTGGCTGTCGTGATAAAACTATAAATTAATTATTACCGCGGCGCACTTGAAAGCAGAGCACTTGAGAGCAACACCACCAGCCGGGAGCCAGTCGGCCGGAATAATCGAACGCTAATCGCTAACCAAGATCGTACCGGGCATCAGCGGGATATATCTCTATTATTATCAATTGGGGATGGGGAATTCCCTAATTCGGATGTCTGTTCAGATTCAGATTCAGCTTCAGATTCAAAGGAACAACTGTTGAAATAGCGCTAATTGGTGGCCAGAATTCGGTGATTTTCTAGGATTTTAGGTGGCCAGAATTCGGGGATTTTCTAGGATTTTTGGGTAATGGCAGCTTGGGGATTCTGGCATCTGAATTTTTGTTTTTGTTTTTTGCTTTTGGAGCTGTCAGGGATTATGGCATTATTACTCACTTGGATCCGCGCCTCGTTCAGCTTTGTTGTGCGCGCCAGCTCCTCGCGGCAGTAAATATCCGGATAATGCGATTTGGCGAATGCAGCTTCCAGTTCCGCTAATTGTTCCTGAAATTAAGCGGATTTTAATTAGGCTAATTTGTTGTGCGGCGCCGCCTTCTCTCCGCCCGGCTTTAACGTCTCCCCTTTTCTCTTTTCAAGGATTTTCCTATGTAAAAAGCAGAAATGGAAATTCCTATTTCCTCGGCGGAATCCTACTTTCTACTTTTCTAGTCCTGTTTAGCAATAGAAATGCCTTAGACTCTTCATTTATGTGTTGAATATATCCTCCAATATATTCTTCTCCTTTCGGTTAAGGAACCTTCGTTGTTTTACATCTAAAATAAATTCCTTTCTTGTTTTATATTTCAAATAAATAAATAAACGTTTTCTCTGCATGAATCCCATCACAAGCAAAATCTAAACCTTTTAAGATGCCAGTTTCGCAGTTTTATCGACCTGAGTCGAGGCTATGTATCTATTCGTCGTATCTATCTCTTCTCAGCCAAGCAGCCTCGCTGTCTCTCCGGTTTCCGTTTCCGGAAACTATCTATCCAATTTGTTGGAAACGGAGCAGTAACATACATATAGTCGCCTGTTTCTGCGTGCGCCATACTTAAGCCATATTTTACTCAGGAATATATATTTAAAAAAAAAGAATCTATTAATAGGAATCTATCAATAGATACATGAGCACATTTTTTACTAGTCCCCGACGCAGGAGCAACGTGTGCACAGGAGACTTCTCTGCGCCTTTGTTGTTCTCCGGCTCCCACCGGAGCCTGTGTGGCATCAAAGTTTTAATTACGAGTAACCTTCACGAAATCTAATTAAAATTTTCCTCCACCTGGGCAACTGGCTGGAGGAGCTGTGAGGCAACCTGCGAGCCTGGCTGGCTGGTTGGGTGGCAGCTAGGAACTGACCTGTGTGAATGTGGTTCGATGTCTCCGCCTGGCTGGCGTCGGGCAGGATGCTGTGGTTGGGGTGTGGCCGGCGTGCTGACTCAGCGTTGATAATCCACTTCCGGGCGATGTGATGCCGGCGGAAACCGTCGAGAGGCCGCTGTTGGGTTCCGGCTTGAGCTTCTTGAAGGCACCTTCCGCTGCAAGGATAGCATGGATTAGGACATGATCTTTTAACCAAAAGCCAACTGGCCATGTTTCAGGGGAGTATTTGATTCGAAAATTGAAAAGGTCTTTTTAAGCCAATGGAGTTAGAGGTTAATGGAAAAAACCTAATTTAATACCAAGACTTTTCATTTATAAATATTATCAATTATCAATTAGATATCAATCGGACAATGGACCAAAGATATATCTAGAAGCGATTTCTTGCTAATACTCTAGCTTCGACAATTCTTTTAAACAGAAATGATTAATAAAAATATAACAACATTTCAATCCTTCATTTTTTTCTAACATTTTTCTTCGAATGAGTCAACAAAAGCAGATATTATTCAATGCAGAAGTTTAGCCCGCTTTCTATTGCACATCAGGGACTTCTTGAAGTCCCTAGTTCAAGACAAGAATCACCAGTGAAGCAATGACTATTCCACCAGAAAATAATATTAATTTAATCCACAAAAAGATGACACAACTCGAGGAATCATTATATTAGAATTAATGAATTCTAAACAAATGTATTTATGGCGATTGCTTTTAAAATGCTATAATTATCTCCGAATTAAATAACACTTTCTACCTGCAAACAAATCCATGCCACTTGCCGTACTCAAACGACACACAAGGACACACATCTAGTGTTGCAATATTGCAGAATAGCTTAAAAATGTCTGAACTTTTTAAGAAATATCCCGTTTAGACTACAAATATTAACTAAAATGCTTTGATTAAGTAACTAATGCTAAGTTTAAAACTTCTCACGCTAGGAATCTGAAGAGTCCGTGCATGGAGAGTATAAGTCCTTTACCCACATATTCCTCTCTAATATCATCAGAACGTTTCACTTGTCTCTTAGTTCAGACAGAATTAGTCATGTATTCTGCATTTTGTATGCTTGTATGTAACATGTTCCATAAAGTTCATCATCAGGCGTAGTTTGATTATTTAACAATAGTCCCTACTCGGGCGCCAAGCGTAAGGACAATGTCCTGAATAGGACATATCAGAACCTGACTAGAAAATGTATAAGTTTGGACCGATTGGAGTCCAGAAACTGAATAGCGGAGGGAGAATTTCAAATGAAAGCAACCTCTCCTTTATTGATATTATTCAAGTGAAGAAAAATAGGAGCAAAAGCTCCTATGGAAGCACCAACTAAAGGCGTTTATTTCTTATTTTCTGTTAGGAATTTGAATTTATTCAAGAATTTGAGCTGCGGAAGTTTGTGGAAGTCTGTGGCTCGATCTGTTGGCGGACAGCAAAATCTGCTTAATATGCGTGAAACGTTTAGCTGGGCCCTGACCCCGCCCAAGAGCCGACCTTTGACCCCAAAATACTGCATAATTACAAGGACCGAGCGGGGGCGGAGGGGAACGGGAACATTAGCAACAGACCGCGCTGCGGCCACAAGACGCCGCCAGTTCGCCGGCATTGTCGCGTCGAGCGAACGCAAAAAGGTGCAAAAGTTTTGTGGACTTGGACAGACACTTGGGTCACGTCGCTATGGCGATGATGTTGGTCGCATGAATATGCAATATGGGATAATTTATGCAAATTTCTGGCACATTAATCGAGGCAGCGCTTGCCGGGCTCTGGTCGCAGGTTCGCAGGAGGATGTCACTTACCTGACGCGTGCCAATGCCGTCAAAAGGCGGCAAATTACGGCTAAAGGTCAAAATAGGGACGCAGACACTGAGGCACTCTGACCTGGAGCGCTCTGTCTCTGGCTGGGATCTGGCTTTTGGCGCTTAATTGGCGCGCTTAGCTCGTTAACAAAATGCAAACTATGTAGAAAACGCGCTAATTAAATCACACACAATCTCCGCCGATACCTTTTGGCCCGGCCAGGTGCTGTATTTATGTTAAGTAAGCAGCGCTCCCCCCCGAATCTCCCGAATCCCCGAATTGCCGGCTTCCCGAATTCCGGGCAAAGGCCACCTCCATTCCCATTGCCACCCCCACGGGCGCTCCGTCTAATGCAATTGACCTTGCGGGGTGCGGCTTTGTGCGGAGCAAGCTCCTCTGCCGAACTCTTCCTGGGTGGCCCGGGTGGCCTGGGTTGCATAAGCAAACAAGGTCAAACAATCCGCCACGTGTCCACGTGGTCCCGTGTCCATCTGCAGGCTGGGGAAAAAAATTGAAGCGGATGCAGATGCAGATGGCGAAAGTTTCGTTTGCTGGTTAACCGCTGCCCCATCATGGGGCGGCCGTGGAAACTGGCAATGGGAAACGGGAAACTTATCCGTGTTCTTGGCCATTGCAATGGCAATGGGTTCATGGGATCAATTACTATTTGCTGGGTATTCCGGGAGAGTTCCCTTTCCCGATGCTAATTCTATCAATTTGAATATGTCAGGATTGAATATTCCCGATCTCTAGTATAGACATATGGATAGAAATGAGCAACAGGTCATCAAAGATAATGAGAGATGTGTTTTGGTGCCCCCATTATATGTATTTGCATATAAGTTTTAACTGGTTACGATAATAGTCTGCTGGTTGGTCCTCCTCCGGGTTAAGTGGTTGTCAACATAGACTAAGGGCGAAACCACTAATAATTGATATAGAAATTAAAAGACTACAAGTCATTATTATGATTTGACTTATAAATGCCAAAACTCAGGCCTCATGATCATTCGGAATAAATATCTCCTAAGACTGAACTCAAGAAGAAACTTAGAAGAGCGGCTTAACTCATGGCTCTCACTCTCTCTCTTAGTCTGCAACGAAACACAACTCTCTCGTTCGCTACTAAGTGTTCTATGGTTGAGTGAGTGAGAGATGGAGAAGAGCATACATGTGCTGTTCTACAGTTGAGTGAGTGAGAGATGGAGAGCAGCAGACATGTGCAGCGGCCTCCAGAGAGAGAGAAAACGAAAGAGTTCCAAATCGAGACTTTCCCTGATTCCGTTTTTAATCGGGTCCACGGGCAACCGGAACTTTATGAACTTTGAGTGCGAGCTCTTTTAATTCCATCACTTTTTCTTAACTTACTGAACACATTAAGACATTACTTTTAATGGATTTTTAAAAAACCCGCTATCAGTATATAGTTGTTTAGAGATAATACGGAACTTCGGAATAAAGGCTACTTCCCAGACCTGATTAAGTTAGAGATCTATAAGTACAAAGTCAAAGTTTAAGTAGTGGCTTGAAATTAGGGGACAAGTAGAAGGATCACTTAAATATTATGTTTATTATGGAAGTAAACTATAAACTTTAGCGTGTACTATATATACAAACAGGGACTTTCAGCTAGTAGTTACATTGTAGAACAGTAGGTCAGTTCAAATGGATAAAAGCAACCAACTAATTACTCTCTGTTTTCTTTGGAAGGTGCTAATTTCATCAAGAGCTGGACTCTCTGTAGGCAAAGCCTACAAGATAATGGTTCTCAATAGTGTTGCAAGTTACTCTTGGTGATGCTACTTTATATCGATATACTTGTATTCATACGTAACTATATATACGTATAAATACTTTGCATGAAACAGAATTTCTCTCAAGCTCTAGGCATATAAGCTCTCTTGATCCTATTCAAGGCAATATATAATATAATTTGATCCTATTATCAGTTTGCCATTTGTCATCCTTTTATAATTTTATATACTATCATTTAAACATGAATTTATATTTACCGAGATAAGTCGGCGACTGAAGCTCTGAATGCCCTGGCAGCCAAATTAGACCTAAGCGAGCTATAGGTTATAGAATTACGATTTTGACACATATGTACATATAGAGTATATGTGGGTATGTAAGTATAAATATAGAATTAATACTTGGTGGGAAAAAACCTTGACAAGATGTTACTACGAGAGTCATAGGACGCAGTAACTTCCTCTTAGCCTCAATGATTGCTCATTTTAAAGGCTTAGAAACCTTTATTTAAAATCAATGAGCAAGTAAGGCAAGTAAGGAACTCTGATATACTTGAATCTTTCGATCAGAACTTTGAAACTCTCTGTAAAGTTATGAAGTCTGCCTTACTGTTCTATGCAATTTTTCAGCTTGAAAGCTTCGCTTAAGGACACGTACCAAGGATAAACCTAATAAAAAAATTATCATCCTTTAAAAAGGATGAAAAACCAAGTTGCGAATAGATCTGCACATTCCCCTGACCCTGCCCCTTGATTGATCTTTGTATTATGTCCTTCGAGCTCTTTAATTTCACTGTAACGTCTCTCGCAAATAGCCAGGACTTGGCTTCCAGCTGTCCAGCGCTTGGCACGAAAGTGGCCGCAAGTGTGTCTGGTCAAGGGTTGGGGAAGGCTTCAGAGGACATAGGACCCGGCACAGGCCGGCGATAAGTCCAGAACAAAGGGAGAACGGGAACTGAAGGAGTAATAGGAGGCTGCAAACGAGCATCAACAAACAGGCGAAAGACAAAGGCAAAGGCGAGAGCAAGGACAAAGGATAAGGGACATCGGACAACGGGCAAGGGACTGGGGCGAAAGGGTTCCCGGGTGTTAAAGGATAATTCCCTGCTAATGGCCATTGTGGCAAGATTAGGGGCTTCTGCCACCACTCACACTCACCCGAAATGGTGTGGTCGGAGAGACGCGACGGCGGCGTGTGGGCCGGCGTGTGGTGGTGCGAGGACGAGTCCATGCCCGGCGTCGGCAGGCCCGAGTAGAGCGCGCTAAAGTCCTCCGGCGTGCTGCTGCACTTGCGCTGGTGGTTGAGCGACGAGGAGGACGACTTGTCCAGCGTGGTGATCGGCGAGCGTGTGTCCTGCACGGAGCTGGCCAGGCTTAGCAGCCGGTTCTCGTGCGAGCCGCCAATGCCCATCAGACGCTGGTCCTGGAACGACATGAACTTGGTGTCCTGCGCGACGCCGCCGTGCTGCATGCTGGCATGGTCCTCCAGCAGGCCCTGCTGCA
>JAEIHY010006717.1:0-15766 GCA_018904565.1 Drosophila tsacasi | reverse complement strand
AAAGCAAAAGTCCCAGCATAGTTCCTCTGCTTTGGAGATTTTTATCAAAACACAACATAAGCTTTTTTATGGCGTTTTTCATCAAAATGATTAAAAATCGCAAGTTGAGAGAGTTTGCATTGGAATATTTCGAAATTTGTTTTAGAATTTGATAAAGGCTTTCAAATTTGGTCCATTGGAACATTTCCTAATGTTACTAGGTTAAAAATATTAATTTTAGAGCATTTTTTGTGGTTTTGGCCGCGGTTGTACTTTCTGGAGAGTTACCCACATATATATATCTTTTCAAAGACAAACTCATCCCACGCTTCATTTTGTTTTCACAGAATTACCCTTCGAGTGTCCGCGATGCATTCGATCGTTTGCTGCCAAGGGCACGCTCACCCGCCACCTGCAGCGCAGCCACTTGGTGGACACTATTATTGAGATGCAAACGCCGCACTCGTCGGCGGCCACCACCACCATCACAACAACGATGGCCACTATAGCCGGGCCAGCGGAAGATAAAGAATCCATTAAGGACGAGCTGATGATGACGACAACGACAACGGCTGCTGCAGGCAATGGTAAGAGCCTCGATAGCCTAGCAAGAATGAACTCAAATTCCCATTTGAACTATGCCCGACACCAACTGCCTCCGCACCCCCCTTTAATTGATAAACCCATGTTTGATGACCAACAATGATCTTAGCAGAGCTGAGAGGAAGCCTGGACGAGGGAAGAGCAGCGCCAGTGAAAACGGAGCGTGCCGTGCCAGAGGAGGATGTGGATCCGGTGACATTGGACGCAGCCACTGCGGCGACAACAGCTGCCATAGCAGCGGCCATATCCTCCGCATCCGTATCGCCCAACGCACCAACAACAACGTTGGCGGCTTCCGGCTCCAACCTGTATCCCACTCCCACGCCCTTCGATTTCGACTATGACCTGATGGGAAGCGATGCGCAGCGATCGCAGGTCTCGACACCCACCTCCAATCCCCAGCTCGGATCGCCAGGCAGTGGGCTGCTCAATGGCAGCGACAAGCTACTGACCACCGCGGCCATGGCGCCATTCCCGACGAAGGGCCTGCGCTCCACCAGACGGCAGGCCCTCGGCTCACTCTATGTGTGCAAGCTGTGCAACAAGTCCTTCGATGAGTTGGGCAAGCTGGTCAAGCACGAGATGGAGCTGCACTCGAATACGGAGCCCTCGCGGTGGGGCTACCAGCACAAGTGTTCCATCTGCAGCACCAGCTACCGCACGCTGACGCTGCTCAAGTTCCACATGCAGCGGCACGTCATTCGGAAGTCGCAGTGCAAGCTCTGCCCGAAAACGTATGCGACCAACGCGGAGCTGGAGAGGCACATGAAGGTGAAGCACTGCCGCGAGAAGGTGATCGGTCCGTGTGGGATAGATGGCTGCGGGAAGATGTTCGCCTTCAAGCATCACATGGTGCGGCATCAGAACGCCTCTCACTTGAAGACTCTGCTTGTCTGCGAAGTTTGCAATAAGGAGTTTATGAGCATGGCGCTCCTGCGGGAGCACGTGATAGTGCACAAGGGTATTTTGGCCAGGTGTCCCGAGTGCGACCGCCCATATTTGCGGCGCGGAAGGTGAGATTGATTAATTAAGACTGCATTCTATGATTAACTTTTAAAATGTTCTTCCCCCATCTAGACTTGTCACTCATCTACTGAATATTCACAATAAACGCCTAACCGACGAAGAGGTGACCGTTCTCTTCAACGGCGCTAAAGAAGACCCAAGCCCGTCACAAAGCCCGACGCAAAGTCCGCCGCAAAGACGTAGGGGGCGCCGCAAGAAGTTGGACATGAACGAAACGGTGGTCAAGGAGGAGCCCCAACCGGAGGCGGTAGCAACAGCGGCAGCATTTATTTCCAAATAGTCCAGAATTCCTTCTCGCTAAGTAATCGCACACTGTACAAAGTATGATACACTCTAAGTACTGTTCTTCATCCCTCATTATTTCAGTGCATATAATGTCTTGGAGTTTTTCCCATTAGGTTGTAAATTAAGCAATTAATTAACCTTAAAGTCTCACAATATGTTAGCCCAAATACAGACAACCCTCTATATATATATATACATATATATCTTCTGTATAGCAGTTATTGATGTTAAGTTAAACTGAACTAGGATAAGGTGTACTGGCATCCTCCTCCGTACGGCATCCAATGCGTCGCAAGAACGCGGATAAAGTATTTTGTAATAAAAAACCTTAATAGAATATTTAAGTCCACTTGTTTTGAAAGATTCTTCTAATTATTTATATTTAAATACACAGATATATATATGCTATGTTATTGAAACACTTATTCCCATAGTTTTTTTTTTTTACTATAAATTGAACAATTTTTGACAGAATACAGAAATAAATATTCGCGAACATAAAGAAAGCTACTGAGGTCAGGGAACACTCTTCTTAAAGTTATTCCACTTCCAGCTCCACTGATTCTCCAAGCTCACCAGCTGTTGGTAGGATACAAAGTCGTCCTTGACGAACTCCTTCAGGCGAGCCAGCTGCATCATCGCCTCCTCAATGCTGTATATGGGCTTAACCAGATCCACGGACAAGAGCTCATCATCATCCCTGTTCGAGATGGGCTCGCTCTTCACCATGATGGCCTCAAACTCCCGCACATCCAGGCTATCCCCAGTATCACTGTACTCAATATTGTGCCTCTTTCGCCACTTTTGCAGCCAACCAGGGGATGCCGAGAATCCATCGTAGCCCATCTGTACCGCTATCTCCCGCGCCTTTTCGCGGACAAACTGGCCCGAAATGGGGATATTATCTTTTCTGCTCAAAGAAAACCAGTCGAAGACCAACTCGTCGATGTGGGCGCCATGCTGGCTCAGGGGATTCCGCCGCACTTGGCTCATATTGAGGTGTCCGGATAAGAGGCCGTTGTTAATGGCATCTTTGTTTCTCAAGATCTCGTGGGCTTGCGTTTTTCCAATGTTAAATCTGAGGAAATCCAAAATTAAGGCATTTATATACATGTACCTATGTATGTATCAACGACGAGGACTTTACCTAATCGCTAGTTGCCTTACTGTTAGTTTTTCCTCTTCCTGTGTCCGAATCACAGCCAGCTTCTCCTCTAGCGTAAGTAGTTTTTTGGGACATCTCCGTCTAGTGGGTGGCATTACAACTGGCAGGCGAAACTTGTCCGAGTGCGAAACGTAAAATTAAGATAATCTTTGTCCGCTCAAGGGAGCGTCCGTCCGTGGGTGTTCGATATATTTATGAATTCGATAGATACTTAGCAGGGTGGACCTTATGAATACACTAAATACCAGATCTGCATATTAATATATATAAATCAATATTACACAATTCCATATGTCCTTACTTAATAAGACTAAATTTAAGTAAACTAAAATAAAGCATACATATATATTTATTTTTATTTGAACTATGAGTTTCCAACCAAAGCTCACCCTAATATAAAGTGTGCCCGTGGTTAGGAGTACCGCTAGTCAGCCGGCCGCTGGAACTTTTTGCAACTGCGCGCAAGGTCCTACAATTTCAGCCACAAAAGAAAAGAGCGGTATAAAATACACATTGTTTGAGGAATATATATATTTTAGAAACGCAAAACCCACAACGAAGAAGGAAGAACCCGGCGAGAAGGAGTAAGCGACACTATCGCTAATGGACGGCGCAACAGCTGTTGTTGCGGATTCCGCGCTGCTGACCATGAATAAGGTAAATGCGGCCAAGTGCCGAGCCTGCCTGTCGGTGGACAGAAAAACCGTCCAGCTGAACGCCCCGATGCCGAACCTGCAAAGGTCCCGCACGTACGCCCAGAGCCTGAAGCAGTGCACCAACCTGGACTTGCGGGTAAACAGTCCCGGCGGGTACCTATGGCCCATGCAGATCTGCGTGCGCTGTTGTCGCGCCTTGGAGGTGGCCATGCACTTTGTGGAGCTGGCCTTGGAGTCGAATCTCAAGCTGTACGCGGAGTCCAAGAGTGTGAAGCTGCCGAGTCCCACGGGGGAGCTGAAGCGGAAGGCCAGCAGCGAGACTCTTCACTGGAACCAATTTACGCAGGAATTCGAGCAGTTCGTCGTAAGCTACGAGGGGATGCCAGGACCCATCGAGGAGAACGTCCTCTACATGCGCGGGGCCAAGATACCCCGCCTCGATGCGGATGCGGCGGCCAGCAAAAAGGCACCCAAAGAGGACGAGGGTAAGAATGCACTGGCTACACGGTCAAGGAATACCCCAGTTTAATCGTCATTCCCTTTCACAGTCATCTTGTTCGATGTCAAGTACGACACCAACGATCTGGAGGAGGAGGACGAGAACGACGGGTCGGATGCCAAGAACAGCGAGACCTTCTTCGAGAGCAGTATTACGCCTGGAGGGGCTGCTGCTACCAGCAAAACAGCGAGCAGCAAGAACGGCGAGAACAACAACAATTACAAATTTAATAACAAAAACGGTGACTCTCTGCCGGATGAGGAGTGCGATCTTATACAACGCGCCCTCTACATGACCCTAAACGACGAGAGTCCGAAGTCAGCCAAGGAGTCCATCAAAGAGCAGCCACTTAAATGTAAAAATACCTTAAATTTGGCTCACAATTAGTCTTAACCGTTTTGTGTTGTATTTCTAGCCCGGGAGAGTCACGATTCACCACCAACTCCCCAAGAGACGACCACTCGAATCTTGCCCAACGGCACCATTGCCAATATACCCATCCTCAAGTGCAACATTTGCCAATATACGCACACAGATGCCAAGCAGCTGAGAGGTCATTACAAGAGTATTCACAAGATATACATGGCCGAGGACGACATAATTGGTTTGAACAAGAGTAGGTTCAACTACCTTCTCAAAGACTTTGCAAATTACTACGAAATCGCCCTTATTTCCCTGCAGATCAAAGCTTCAAGTGCCGACCTTGCAATAGTTACGAGACGAAAGACAGAGCTGAAATGCAAAAGCATCTCATCGATCACCATAAAATAGATGGAGATCTCGGTAGGCGCAGGACTGCGCAGTCCTAGAAAGTCCCCTACTAAGTTGTTTTCTTCTGCCCACAGAAATGTACTGCTATGTGCAGGCCAACTGTCCGGCTTGTGCCCGGATATTCAAGGATCAGGGCTCGGCCCGGAAGCATTATACTCGGGTGCATACTCCGGCCCCGGTTGCGACAACACCCCCGGAATCGTATGTCTGCAAGGTCTGCGACAAGGTATTCAACCAGAAGGCCGGGTTGCACAGTCACCAGCGGTTTTGCCAGGTCAAGGATCCCGTGCACTGCACCTTCTGCGACCAAGAGTTCAGCAGCATGCGCAAGTACGAGCTGCATCTGCAACAGCTGCATGCCGTGGAGACGTTGCACGAGTGTGAGATCTGTCACAGGAGCTTCAAGAGCGCCGACACTCTGGCCGTGCATCGTAAGCGGCACTCGGAGCGACACTTCCAGTGCGACAAGTGCACTCTGAACTACGTCAACTCTGCGGAGCTGCGGGTGCACTACGAGCGAGCCCACGTGAACGAGGAGCAGGTGAGCTGCCTTACCTGTGGCAGCCAGTTCCAGAACTTTGCCCTGATGCGCGAACACGAGCAGAGGAGCCACCAGAAACAAAAGGTGTGGCGCTGCGAGGTGTGCAACTTTGAGGCCTCGACAAGGTCACGATGGCGTCAGCACCAGTACGAGCACATGGAGTATCCCTACAAGTGTCAGCAATGCACCGGCGAGTTTGCCGATCGCAGCAAGTACGTATCTCAATCAGTGAACGGGGCAGAAGTTCATCAATCTCTCACTCACAGATTCCGTCAACATTCCAAGAAGGTGCATGGCATCGAGCTGAGCGACGAACAGCTGGCGGAGATGTTCCGCGAAAAGAAGGGATACACCAATCGGCACGATGCATTCAACAAGTCGAACAACTCCCTGGAGATACCCGGCTTCACGGAGGACTGCTTCACCGAACTGAAGAGCCTGGGCGTGGACTACGACGACATAACCACAGATCTATTCGCCAACTCCAGCACCCTGGACCACTTGCTAGACTTGATACCCTGAACTGAGGACCGATCCATTTACCTGCATAGAATTTACAATCACGAAGAATAGCTAACGAGAGCTAGAAGACTGTATCCACTTTACAAGCACCTCAACAAAAACACGTAACCGACAAGCATTCATCATTATACACCACACACTTTCAGTTCGATCAGACCACAGTGAATCCCTGATATTCTTGAAGTCACAAACTCAATAAACAGGAAACAAACAAGCGTTTCTGAAGCGCGCCCAATGCTCATGGTTTCATTTATACTCTGAAGGAGGATTTTGTATTTTAAACTATTTCAATTTCAATAACTAGTTAACGCCCTGGATGAATTTTGAGAGGAAGTCTGTGGGTTTGGGATCCTGTGATTCCTTCCAGTAGCGCATGATGTGGCCCTTCTGCTTCCAGATCTCCACCGATTCCTTCAGCTCCATTTGGCCCTGAATAGGAGAGAGGTGCATTAGACGCGTTTCCCCGCAATCTTCGGTTTGCCACTCACCTTGATGACCAGCATGTCGATCACCCGGATGTCCGTCACGTTGCGATGCTTCACGAACTCCTCGCGCAACTTGTCCCGGCACTGCTCCACGGTCATGGGAATGTCGTAGTCCATGACTGCAAGATCCAGGCATTGTTTATTTGTCGTCGGGATGCGTAGTTCGATGACATAACCGGGAGCACTTACCAATGTAGGGGATCTGGCGGTACCAGGCCTTGTACAGGTTCAAGGCGCGCTTGCGTGCCTCCTCCCGGTCCACGGACAGGATGGGTCGCACCTGCTGAACGGCTCGCTTCACGGCTTCGCGTCCGGCCATTGGATTTGTTTCGTTATTCTGTTTTCTTACAAAACGAATAGCTCCCAGCTGAAGAGTGTGGCCGTCATTCAATGCGTTAAACATGTATGAAAAAGGATAACTTTTTCGTTTTCAAAATACCAAAATTTTTGAATTAAAAAAATTTAATAAGTAGCTTTTTTTAAACGGGATTGCCTTGAAAATACATATTTTAAAAAATAAACATATAGAAATGTCATTCCAAACGTTTTCGGCATAATTTTTACAACGTAGACTTTATTTAAATCAGCTAACAGCTGACCATAGTCCAAGAAAACTGTGTGGAATCTTAAAACTGCTGTTTCCAGGAGTAATTTTGTTTTTATTTTTTGTGTTCACTGCTGTTATCTCAATAAATATTTTTTACTATAAGTATTTTTAGATAAACGTTCCGTTATGAAGCTTTTTGGTATATACCATAAACAAATCGACAAATACTGAAAGTTGGCAAGGCAATTTGCAATTCCGGTATATTTGACAATTTCGGGCACATTGAACTGCATTTTTGACAAGAATTGGGTTTAAGTCTCTTTTGAAAACGCAAATGCAATGGCGAAAGATATCCGTCCGTGTGCCATTCGTTTATGGATGCATAAGCTGGAGAAGGGCAAAGCCCAGCCGGTGGCCAGTCTTGAGAACTGCCTGCTGCCGGCCATGAGCAAGGGTGAGTGATGAAATAGATTCCAATAGAACCTCCATTTACCATTTTTTTCAGAGACTGCTAGAAAGACAGTGAAGAATGCGACAGAACGTGGTATATTGGTGGTGACCAATAAAGACGCCAAGGTCAGGCGCCCCAACCTAAAGTTCTGTCAGAAGCTTACCTCCCTGCCCAAAGTACCAAGGGATCCGTACTGTTACGAGTGTCATCTGCCCGGAGACCTTAGTCCATGCGAGACCTGTGAGCGCTGTTTCCACGACGAGTGCCAGCGCAAGGACCCCGAGAAGCCCACCTACCTGGTTCCCTCGGACAAGGGTCAGCCACATCAGTTCCCGCTTAGCGTGCCGGACGAGGAAACAAATCAGCGCGTGGTGGTGACCCCGGCGCCCACTCCGCAGCCCATTTTGGATCACAACAGCAATATTGAACTACAGACACCAACATCGCATTTCGTCAAGCACGAGAGCTACGAGTGGGACGACGACGTATTCTATGTGAGCGAAAAAAAGGGCGCGCGTCAGCGTTCGCAAGCCACTGTAAAGAATGAAGAGGAGGGGCTTACTGCAGACACCGATGCGAGCAAAGAATTAGAGCTCTGCACCCGCTGTCGGCTACTCAAGCTAGCCACTATCCGCAATCCGCCGCAGCTGGACAAAAAAGAGTTGGCCACCCTCTTGAACAAGGTCTGGTGTGATAGTAAATCCTGGATGAACACAGACGTGACCACATACATGGCCAAGCACTGGAAGAATCGTGATATTGCGCTGGTCAAGCGCATTCTCTTCAAAACTGATATCCTGGGATTGGCGGATATCACGCGGAACATAGAGGCTGAGAAGTACACGTACTTAATGGAGTTCCACGCCGATCTGCTTGACTTGCAGCACAACTTAGCTGTGTTTTTTGGCCACCAGGCCGATGAGTACGAACCCACCAAGCTGCTGATCAGGGATGCGTCGCACTACATTCAAGAGATACGGAAATGTTTGGATTGCTTTCGATATTCCAACGAGGCAAATCTTTCCAAAATGTGGTTCGCCAAGCCTTGCACACAGCGGCATGAGTTAGTTTTTGCCAAGACGGCAGGCTACCCGCATTGGCCAGCAAAGGTACGATAAATCGATGTTTCTCCATTTAACTAAGGAAGAAAAATCCTTTTTGAAATAATCTAAGACAAGATGGAAATGTACTAATAAGAATTACTTTTCCGCAGGTCATAACCGTCTACAGCGGCAATCCGAATAAGTATGATGTCCGCTTTTTTGGTGGGGACCATTCGCGTGCTTTAATCTCCGAACGAGACATAATTCCCATCGACTTGGATACTGATTTACATTTCAAATCAAAGAACACGCACGGCTTCAACGACGCCTTATTGGAACTGCAGTGCCACATGATGCTGTCCGGCTACTCCGCTACGCTCTTTGGCTTCTATGCCGATCCCACCGAAGGCGAGGAGCTCATAAAGCTGGCTCTGTCGCGCTGCACAAAATCGGGCGTCCCGCAAACCCCGGGCAAGCGTGGAAGACCCCCGACACCGGCAGCTGCAAAGAAACGTAAGCTGCTGAATACCCCCAGTTGCTCATCTCCGGTGCCTACTCGAGTGATGCCGCGACGCAGGGCTTCGGTGCGGGAGAATGGAAGCACAGCCAATCAATCGGAGAATGGAATCTATCAGAATCTAACTGAGGAAATCGAGAAGGCGCGCGACGATCTGCGGAAGTACCAAAGCGAATTGGCCGCCATGCAGCAGGCGCTGAATGCAGCGAAGCGTAAGCGTTGGTGCCACCACTGCCTGGAAGAGGCCGCCTTCGACTGCTGCTTCGCTGCGTCCTACTGCAGCGCCGACTGTCGGCGTCGCGATAAAAAACGCCACCAGGGAGTATGCAAAGTCAATCAATAAAAACACAGACATGGTGATAAGGAAAGTTGTATTTTCAATCTTAAATTTTGAAAAATTTTAAAAATTGATAATGAGAAATCTTTTGGAGTATTATGAATTATATTAAATACTGAAATAGCAATCGTTGAAATAGAAGAATTGCGTTTTATGAAACATTTGTTAGAATTTTGTATTTTGAAAATGGTTTTTATGGGCATCATTGTAGTTCTTTGATTGGGCAGCACTACTGCCCATAGATGGCGCATTTGTGCAGTATAGTGTTATTCGAGAAATAAATTTGGAAATAAAAACGTTAATACTGTATAAATTGTTATTTTAAAAGCATAATATAACCAAAATAGTATGATCTTTATGGTTTTGTATTTTTGTACATAACAAGCCCCCACCAAATTGCATTACCAAATTAACTTGAACTTTAAATGCCATTCCAACACATGCTCCCATTATGGACAATTACGCTCACTTTAAACGCTCTTCGGCGAACGTGTTTCCCCGCAGTCTGAAGCCATAAGCAGGCATAAAGTTCAGCCAAAAAGGTCAAATTCGAATTGGCGAAACGCTGAAAAGGGTTCCCCGTGCAATTTACGAGTGCAGGCCATGTGAATGCAACAGATTTCATGGGGTAATCGCATTTTATGAATGCAGAGGCCGGCGGGAATGACCGTTAAACGGAATCCCAAAAATAATTGATTTATGCCGGGTTCAGCAACAACAGCAGCCGCAGCAGCGAGCCATCGTTCCCGTAATGGAAATGGCCCAAAAGAGTTGGCACCTTGCACTGGGCACAGATAGAAATACATGGCTGTAATAAATATTTCACTTAGGGGCAGCCGCCACATCAGCACACCACGATTAATGCTCAGTCTTGGGTCTCCGAACGAGACTCCCCAAAGTCGGAAGTCACGTTTAAACGTTTTCGCTAAAAGTTTCACACAGCGGCGAATGATTGATGAGCTCCTTCCACAGTCCAAAGTCGCACGTGTATCGTCGTTGCTTGTGTGTTCATGGGGAATATGTGTTTGTACGTAAAATGGTCATTAGGGCCTTCTCTCTCGCTGTGTTTACTCGTGTCTCAGGCCTGCTTTTATGCACTTTCGCACTCGAGTAAATCATTTTTGGGATATCTTTGCCTGCCACTTAATTAGGCCAGGGGGATGGGAATTCGGACTAAATCAATACCATCCTGTCAGGTTTAGACAGTGGAAAGTTTATAAGATGAGCTGTGAGAAATTAAAACGATGAGTTTAGAACAGTTTTCCGAATTCAACTTAATGTAGTTTTAGCTTAGTTATTATATTTTTAAGCTTTAATTTGACCAAAATTATGGAGGATAAATATTTTTCGTTAACGTTTTCCTTTTTAGAAGCTGCTCTGTACTTTGTTTCCCATTTTCAAGCAAGTCATTATTGTTTTCTGACAAAATATTTATTCAACATTTACGGGCCTGTGGCTGCAATGTGAGACTTTTGCATTTTGCAATCAGAGTCTCTGGCGCTCCACAGTCAATATTTAAAGGCGCAATTTTTTCGACAAAGTAAAGCTGACAAATACCAGTGGCAATTAAGAATATTCTATCTACATTTGTGCAAAATAAACAAGGTCCTTTTGCTTACATTTTGAAGTTGGTTTTAATTGTGTGCCAACTTCAAGGGAGTCCTGGCAGGTAAAGTGTCTGCTGCTGCTGTCTATTAAAATCTCCCGAAACATGGCAAGTTATTTTTCATCAGCTCGTAATCAAATTAGTCGCCTGCTAATTTAAACTGCACTAATTTGTCTGCGTCAAGAAGGCAGTTTTTTTCCCCTCCGCAACGAAAATTTCACATCTTCGTGCTTATCGCTTACCTTCCCAGGTTGTCAAAAGGAACTCCAAGGAATTTTGTGACAGGCAGGAAGGATTTATTGGCCCGGCGTTGCTTGCCTACAGAGTAACGCCAGGATCCTCTTAATTAATTTCGTTGTGCGAGGCGAAAAGCTGTCAGAGCTAAGAGCAAAAAACCAGTGAAATGTCAGGGGAAAGTGAGTAATGCAGTGTGGGCAATGGCATTGTTGGGTATTTTGTGTGTATTCTGCCAGGGTTTTTTGTTTTTTTATATTATTTAATATAAACGAAATCCAGCACCACAAATTAGAGGTTGCATATTTTATTTACACCTCTTAGACATTACTATGAAAAAGTTTAATATTCACGCCTAAGACTGTTCATTTATACTATTTTATCCTGCGAAATATACTTACCTTCTCCTTTGTGATTTATTTATGGATATTTATGAAACTATTTTTTATTATCTTAAATGTTATTTATCTCTTATATCTCTCTTTACATACCCTGTGCTGTTCAGACTCCTATTTTCCTTACTTACTGGTATACACGTCTTGTGTGTCTAGTTTTTTCGCAGCTTATTCCCAGCTGCTGCCAGTCTCAGCTTCCTATTCGTCCTTAGCCTTGACTCAAACTTGACCATGGCCAGGGGTTATCTCTTGGTTGCCAGGACTCCCCTAGCCTCCAGACTTCTCCCTAGATTTTCCCTGCAACAGCTGTCAATGTTCAGGGAATTAAATCTCGAGTTCAGATCCCCAGGCCGGAGAAGCCCATGTAATGCAATTTCAGCCGCCAACATGTGGAGAATGCTGTCGCTTGTAAAAATTTTTGGCATGCGACGAATATTTGCCACCACATAATGGTACGGAAGGCAGGCTTTAATTTATGGGCAACGACAAGTGCAAATGCACGCTCCAACGCCAACAGCAATGGGGTATGGGATGTAATGAGAATGGGCTACATGCAACATGCAGCATGCAACAGAACAACGTAAACCGAAACAAAGCAACCGCAGACAGCCAGATTGCATATTTAAGCAGATGAGGAGGAAGTTAATGAGTCTATTATGGGCGCCAGGGGGGCGGCATAATGCCCATTGAGAATTTAGATGAAAAGCGTCAATTTGTGCGGGGAGGGAGGCGTTTAATTACAATGCCACGCCCTCAGATTGCCTAATCCCCCTAATGGCCGGCTTAAATGTTTGGAAATTCCATCATGAAACCAGGCAAAGTGTCAGGAATTATGCTGATTTTTACATTTTATATGCACATTGCCGACTTTTATGGCTATGCGTCACTTACATAACCGTAACGAACTTTCGGCCGACCATGAAAATGAGTCGGACAATATTGGTAAGAAGTTGGAGTTTGCCATAGCCCCACCCAAAGTCCAAAAACTTCAGATCCAATCCGATCCGTGAGTGGTGGTGAGTCAGCTTCGGGACTCTGGTAAATAACGTTTTGTTTAAGCTTTTTATTTGCCAATTTTCGCAGAAAACCCAACACTCAGCTCAAGTGTCAATGGCCAAAAGTTTGGCCAGATCAAGAAGAGAGGTCATAAACATGGCCAAAACTATAAAGAGAATTTGGGAAAAGGCAGTTGAATATTAACCATTTACTAAATTAGATTTACTAATTGTTCTTTGCTGTAATACCAATAAAATGAACAATGTATTTATCGCAATAATTTGTGTAATAAATAAAGCTTTCCTTAATTCGAATACAAAGATAAATGGTAGTTAATTTCTTAATGTTCCTAAATTGCTTTAATTTTCCAGCGCCAATTACGTGTTTAAAGGTAAATCACCATCTTGAAATCTTTCATTTGTCAACGCTCTCCTCTTAAATGCTCTTTTCCTGCAAATGGATTAATTTTCTTTTAATAACATGCTAATAAGAGTTGACTTATCATTTCCATGTCAAAAAGTCTAAAGCCAAATCCAATTCCATTTCCTGTTTTTCCCCCACAACTGAAACTCTGCAACTGTGCGCGACTGCAGCTTTCGAATTTCTTCTTTTAAAACCAATTATCAAATCATGTCGCTGCCGGCTGACAAACTCATTTATTTTGCTCGCTGCACTCAAAACGGAGACAGGCCCACATACATCATACTTGCACTTGGTGGGGACTCTTGGGGACTTGGAACTGGGGCTGGCTTTGCTCCCACTTTTTCCCTCAGCTTGTTATTAAATGCAACCTAATTTTGCTTTCATTTCGTCACATGCAACTACAGACATCGGAACGGAAAATGTTTGTTTTCTTCAATAGGAAAATTCGGGGCTTCCCTTTCCATGGATTCCCCCCCAAACCTCAAGACTATGACCACGACCAAGACCGAGACCCAGATCCACATCCACATCCACATCCAAAAAGTGTCAAACTGTCGGCAGGGCCTGAAATTGTCATTACTCAGTGTCTATTGCCTCGTTTACAGGTTCGAGAATTAAGAATGGAAAATGTGGGGAGGGGAAGTGCTCTCTAAATTTCCAGCTAATTTTAATGTGTGACAATTAAATGTGTGGGGTTTTGAGACTACGAAATACTCGAGTTTTGACTACTAATTAGGTTTTCTCAAAGGTAGATTTGGGTTTGGAGTTCTGTATAAATATAAACTTCAAAATAAATTCACAAGCATTATATAAATGCAGCAAAAATATCAAAATATTTCCAAAGTGTACCTAAAAATATGGATTTAAATTTTTAACCCGTCATTCACAACTTGTTTGCTGTTTTTCTGCCATTTCAATTGATTATTTTTTTCATTTAGTTTCCACTATTTTTCCATATTCTCGCCAATTCGTTGGCGCTCAAAATACATCAGCATAAATCACTGGCGGATCTCTGTGGCAAGCGCCACAAAAAAAGAGTATAAAAAAAGGAGTGGAAACAAGAAAAAACACACAGCGACATATTAAATTTACAAGTTGATTTTGATTTATGCGCCATAAGCGTATGGACAGACGGCGATTTCTTGTTGTTGCTGACGGCGCCTGCAGACGTTAACTTAATTTAACTTACCTAGTTGTTGTTTTTGTTGTTGTTGTTTTCAGTGGGTTTGTTGCTTTGTATTTATGCTTGTTGTTGCGTCTAAATTTGCTGCCTGCGCCGCCTGTCGTTGCCAATTAAGCCAGGAAATCGCGCTCAGTTTTAACCGCCTCCAAATCGTTGTGGGAAATATATATTTAAAGAAAATATTTTTAAAATAAAATTGTATGCCCTCTGTTAGTCCCAAAATAATGAAAACTGAAGGCCAAAAATTACACCAATAACAATATATTCCAAAGCAAGGACTACAATTTCCTTAAAATGCCACTAACCTTTTAAGTATTTAAGCATTTTCTGTTTAGTAAAACCAATGCCTTGATTTGTATATTTTCCCCATACGAAATTAATTCGGTTAAGCGCCTTTTCATGTCGGCACCTAGCGGCTCTTAGAATGGCATCCCCATGGGAGTCCCATCCATCTCCCCAACCCTCTCCATTTCTCCATCCCCTCTTTTGTGGCTTGTGGGCGTCAAAGTTGCTCCGTCTGTCGCTTCAACTTGAAACTAGCAGAGCAAATACAGATAGGGATGCATATACAGGCGGGCAGGCAGTCAGACAGCAACTCGAATTAATTAAAACTGAAAATTGCAGTTTGACAGTGCGGGAACGCGTCTCAGTCTCCTCCCCTCCTCATTTGGGGCGTTGAGCTTTTTTAAAAACCTGCAATTAGCAGCGAGAATCTGTTGGGCCTGGTAATTTGATAAGTCCTCGAAACTTGACCCACTTTTCGGGTATACGGATACGCTAATGAAGTCCATCTTCACCAGCTCCCCCATCTCCAGAAACAGATGAAAGAGGGAGGAAGTCTCTGCCCCCCGTTTATTTTTACGACGCTTTCGTTCAGGCGCTGGCATTTAATGTGAAATTTATCATTTCGCTGCCACGCCTTCCCCGACCCCATTGGACAAATTGTCGGCCTTGGGTGGATTTTTATTGCATTCACATTTCTCCCGGGCGTAAACTGATATTTTTTATTTTTCAAGTTTTAAAGTTGTGGTTATCTTTTTTAATGAACGTTCCTTTGGCATGGACATTTTTTCGAGGCTCAACTTTTAACCACAACCTGCCTCGGCGGGGGCGAGCTAAAAAAGTGCATTTCACGTGGGACCTTTCCTTTTTGATAATGGAAAAAGTTTAGCAGCGTGTGTACAAGCGTCGGTAAGGAAGAAGTTTAGACGTATGTATTTCGTTGATAATCCAATTATAAAAGTCAAATTAGCTTATCAAAGAGTTTTCCTATTAAAAAATACATTTAAACATGCGCGCCAGTCCCAGCAAGCGGCTGAACATTTTTAACTATATCGATAGGTGCGATACGATTATCGATATAGATTTTGTTCAATTACATTTTGGTATATTTTCGAAAGCATGATGGTACATTTGCGGTCACACTAGCTCCAAGCTCGTATTGATGCGGTCATACTTTGTTGACAACCGGCAATATTTGAAACAACAGACACGTTCATCTT
>JAEIHY010006716.1:0-13586 GCA_018904565.1 Drosophila tsacasi | reverse complement strand
GCCGAAGTCTTCGTCATCGTCGCAGTCGCTTTTGTCGGGACAGCCGAAGTCTTCGTCATCATCGCAGTCGCAGCTGCAGTCGCAGTTGCAGTCGCTTTTGTCGGGACAGCCAAAGTCTTCGTCATCATCGCAGTTGCAGCTGCAGTCGCAGTTGCAGTCGCAGTTGCAGTCACAGTTGCAGTCGCTGTTGTCTGGACAGCCGAAATTGCAGTCGCAATTGTATTGATTGATTGCTTGATTGATTTAATAAAATTATGTCCAATGAAGGACATTGATCTATGAAACTATGTCTATGGAAACTCTTTACGAAATGCGTTAGGATGTAAGGATCCGTAAAGTGTTAAAAAAGGTTAGATCGAATGTCCTCAGTTCCTGCTAGGGCGCAAATGGTATGATCAGAGTCGGGCACTAGGTGGGACGTCAATTTGCATTTTATATTTACTTTTACATATGTTTGTGGTGTGAAAATCTTATGTGTAAAAGTATCCAAGTCCGGGAATATATACATATTTTAAATGTAAGGTAATTGAATATCATCTATATTATATTACTTTTGTTGCAATGAACACTTCTTACAGTAGGTCCTTGAAATACCTAGAGTTTGGAGTGGTTAAATGTTTAAATCCGATCCTACTTTACTTACACTTTTCAGTATAAGTGTATCAGTTTGTAGTAACATTGATATATTTGGTTATTAGTATGGCCTCTCAAGGTTTTTTAGCGTCGACTTAATCTTTTTGTAAATCTTTCCGCCTATGATGCAACGATCGCCTACTGATAGCATTATACTCGCCTAGGCATTTTCATTTGAAGCATTAACTTCATAATTTCATGGTAAATTAGCGTCGAACCTATAAAAGAGGCTGATGTGATTCGGCCCGAAAGTGAGTTTATTATCAGGATGGCAATCGGTTCATCTTTAACGCTACTTACGCTCCTTACTATTGGAAGTCTAGCAGACAACGGGGAATATATAAGAGAAGACACCCCTCAGGTACTTGATTTGATCAAAAAGTAAGCATCGATTAAATGTGATGGCTTCACATTAGGATCTAGGAATTAAATGCTGCCAGAATACCCAGTCCCAGATACCGTTGCCGTCGCTATGGGAACTCAAACTAAAACGCCTGGACCTGGGGCCGGTAGTCTCACTTTCACCACAGGTCATTGGGTGCCAACCCGAGTCAAGACCTCAGTACGAGTTGGCTCCCACTACTCAGGAGTTAGATGTCAGTCTTTCATCCAGACTCTCTGCTAACCTACTACACGTGGACCAATCCCAACCGAAGCCTCCAATATGGATTATCAGTATTCCGCCAAGCCAATCACCATTGTACCTGGCTTTAGTTCCCCAAAATTATAATCCAGCCCCACATAGCTTTTCCCAATCACCTGCGGATGGGCAAGAATCTAAGTCAAAAAATCTTGCTGAAGATCTCTTCATTCAATCACTTTACAATCTCTCCAAAATAGAGTCGGAAGTACAAACTATATCTGTCCAAATTAGTGATCTTCAGACTGCCTTGCAGACTATTTCAGATATAGAAGTAGATAGCTTAGCCCAATACCGAGAAGAGAAGTCTGTGTTACTGTCTCTATTACATAGTCTAACAAAAAACTCCTCTGCACAAGCATATATCTCTGAGTCACCATTTCAATTTAAAGATAAGACAGTGAATAGCTTAGACCCTTCATATAACGCTCCTTCTTATTCAGGGTCACAGTCGCAATACCAAAATCAAACTTTTTATAACTCGATCCAATCAAGTGACTTTCAGTCACAGTTTCAATTGCAAAATCCAAACGTTAACAGCTCAGACCAATTACCTTCTGTACCCAACTTTGTCCAACCTTATGTCTCTCTGTCCCATTTTCAATTACAAAATCAAACTGCCAACAACTTAGTCCAATCAAATCAGTTTCAATTGCAAAATCAGACTGTGAACAGCTTAGGCCCATCATATTCTCTGTTACAATCCCAAAATCAAACTGTACCTAACTTAGTCCCATCTAATGTCTCTCTGTCCCAGTCTCAATTACAAAATCAAACAGAAAATAATTTAGTCCAACCAAAAGACTCTCAGCTAAAGTTTCAATTGCCAATTCAATTGCCTCTGCCAGGCTCACAGTTACAAATCCAAAATCAAACTGTTCCTAACTTAGTCCAATCCCAGGGCTTTCAGTCCCAATCTAAATTCCAAAATCAAACTGTAAATAACTTAGACCAATCCCATGGCACTCAGTTACAGTATCAGTTACAAAATCAGACTCAGTCAGGATCACAGTCACAGTTCCAAAATCAAACTGTTGTCCAATCTTATATCACCCTGTCCCACTCTCAATTACATAATCAAACTGTACAAAACTTAGTCCAATCAAATGACTCTCCGTCACAGTCTCAATTACCAAATCAGTCTGTGAACAGCTTAGACCAATCACCTTCTCAGTTAGGGTCAGAGTCACAATCACAAAATCAAACTCAAAATAACTCAGTCCAATCACCTGACTCTCAGTCACTGTCTCAATTACCAAATCAGACTGTGAACATCTCTACCGGTCTTTCTGAGACAGGAACACAGTCTGATTCACAGAATCAAACTACACAGTCACAGTGGCATAACCAAACTAGTATAATAACCACTATAAACACCACACTAACCACCACACTAATCAAAACTATCAAATACGTAATAGAGAGACCTCCGCCCTTCTTCACGTCATCGGACATCAAAGACGATTCCGATCTTCAAACGGTAAGTAATACTTATTTAGAAATCTGCAATATACAATCTTAATGTTTGCCAATCCCTATAGTTCGGCTTAGTCGAGAAGTACGGCTACCCATCAGAGACCCGCTACGTCTACACTGAAGACGGCTACAAGCTCTGCCTGCACCGTATTCCACGACCCGGATCTCCGTCCGTACTCCTTGTCCATGGATTGATGTCCAGCTCGGTCTCTTGGGTGCAATTCGGTCCAACGAATGGCCTGGCCTACATCCTGTACCGAAAGGGCTACGACGTTTGGATGCTCAACACCAGGGGCAACATCTACTCCCGGGAGCACACGAAGAAGAACCTGAAGCCGCGGGATTACTGGGACTTTTCATTCCACGAGATCGGCAAGTTCGACTTGCCGGCTGCTATCGATTTGATCCTGAAGATCAATCAACAGCCAAAGATCCAGTACATTGGGCACTCCCAGGGCTCCACCGTCTTCTTCGTGATGTGCAGTGAGAGGCCCGAGTACGCCTCCAAGGTGAACCTAATGCAGTCTCTGGCGCCGACGGTGTATCTGCAAAATGCCCTTAGTCCGGTGCTAAAGTTTCTGCGAATGTTTAAGGGCAAGTTTTCGGTGAGTGCTAAGAGTATCAGAAAATGGAAAAGTATCCCAGGTCCCAAACTATCACAATTCACCACAACTGTCACTTTCTTCAAAATCTGTTAAACTCTGCATTTTCATCATCTCTTCATTTCAGGTGCTCGTGAACCTTTTGGGCGGATACGAGATCTCGTCGAAGACGAGGCTCATCAAGCAGTTCCGTGACCACATTTGCTCCACCTCAGAGCTGGCCAGTCGCATCTGCACAATCTTCGACTTCGTGCTCTGCGGCTTCGACTGGAAGGGCTTCAATGAGGTGGGTCTCCCGAATCTGTACATTTCAAAATTGCGTCTTAATGACTTCTTTGCAGACCCTCACCCCCATTGTGGCGGCTCACGCCTCGCAGGGAGCCTCGGCCAAGCAGATTTATCACTACGCCCAGATGCAGGGTAAACTTAACTTCCAGCACTTTGACCACGGACGTATTCTGAATCACATACGGTACAATGACGACGAGCCGCCCAGGTACAACCTATCGCTGGCGGTCCCCAAGGTCGTGATTTACCACAGCTCCGGCGACTGGCTGGGAGTGGAGTCTGATGTGGGCCATTTAGAGAAAATGCTGCCGAACGTCGTCGAGAGCAGGAAGATCCAGATCGAGAGTTTCGCCCACTTTGACTTCACGATCTCAAAGGATGTGCGCCCGCTGGTCTACGACAGCGTTCTTGGCCATCTAGAAAACCACCGTTAACCAATACAATAGGTGTAGTCACTAAGACTCAACCAAATAATTAAAAATTATGTATCTGTTCCTTGAGTTAAGGATTATAATTCAATGCCAAACTTTATACGTTCGCTGTATAGAAAAAAAAGGAAGGAATATGCCTCCATAGGCCTTAGGCAGAAGCATCTCTCGGTTTTTCACCCACTGACAATGAAGGTCCCTCTCTGGGGAGCTGCAATTTAGAACCGCTTCCCATCGGCTTCACTCACCGACCGGGCGAGAGACAAGAGAAATCAATGCTCACGAGCTGGGCCAAAAATTTGCATATCCCTGGCCCCGAAGCGCTTCCATAAATTTCACATCCTGAACGCATATTTACACGCCGCGGGGCCAAGTTTCCAAATTAAGTTTGCAATCGAAATGAGGCGAAAGGAAGCCGGGACCAAGGCCTTAAATTGCTCACGTGTGTGACACATTTCTTTCTTTCGTCGGAGCGGAGCGCAGCAGTCACGACGACAATGGAGAACAAGCGGAAGCGGAAACGCGAAATGTGAAAAATGCGCAGAGCAAACAAAACGTGGTTGGGGGTGGTAAGGTGGGAAGGCAAATGGGCAAACGGGAAGGTGGAACGTGTCGCTTAACAGCTCCACGTACGCAGCCCTCGAGGCACAAGCCACCCACCCAGCACAGCTTCGTCGCTGGAGGTGGCGTCTTCACTTGTTTCAAGCCAAGTGGGAAATTGGAAAATGTATTTAACAATTTCAGCTATTTTTGGTTTGCTTATATGTATAATAAATTTATCCCTGTTGGAGTTGTATTTCCCAATGACAAATAAGAAGGTAAAACACTGCATCCTTAGAATATTTATAATAGTTTATTTAATGTATATATTGATTGATTTCGGTAGAAAAGATCTAACATCTGGTCGCAGTGCAACAAGGCAACTATTTTCGGCACTGTTCCATTTTAATAGTATATATATAATACTTATCCCTGCCAGCACTGCTCCTCCTCGCATGGGCGGAGAACGGATTCCGATTCCCCCGTCGCGAGCCCAGAGTACGTGTGTTATTTAATGCTTATCTTTATCCTTTTCCCATTAGTGTTATTGATGTCGGCAGCGGCGGGGCTCGTTGTCAACCTGCTCTCAAAAAACTTCCCACAGGTGCGGCCTCCCTGCTCCACCCTCCGCCCTCCAATAAACTTGGCCTCCGGCTAAGCGCTGACAATTGATGCCAAGGATACTCCAGCCAAATCACGCGCTAAACATTATTTTAATGTCCCCAGGCAGTCACATATGGATGTATATTCGAGTTCCTGCCTCTGTCCCTGTCCCTGCTCCTTGGCTCTGGGTTGTTTCTGGATTCGCAGGGACTCTTTAAAGCCCTGCCAGCTCGGTTCTCGTTTCTCGGAATTTGCGTGTGCGTCAAGAGGACCCTTGGGAAGCGATGGCACTCTGCTCCCTGATTCCGACTCTCCGGATCCCACGCATCAGGCCGGGTCGCGTCCTTGAAGGATTTGGGCCTAAAATTGAAAGAGAATGCTGGTTAAGTACGGAGACAGATGGCTTGGCAACAAATCGAAGCCGGGGAGCTGTGCCTTCGAAAAGTGATGGGTTTTGCTTTAAAGCAATGTGTGAAGGCATTAAGGAATGTTTTAATAAACAATTAAAAATAAGATTTAAATTTAAGTAAAACATTATAGAAACGTTACACACTCACAAGTTTGGAAAACTGCAAAACCAAATTAACCAACACTCTTGTTGCAATAGAAAATGCAGCCCTGTCTGCCTTTGTTTTGTGAAATCTGGGACAGCTTTGACATTTCCATCACCGAAAAAGGGCGTCCGGCAGCAATTGTGTTCTGTTATGTAGTTTTCGACTGGTGGATAAACCTTTCACACATTTTCAACACCAATCCCAACAAATTCAAATGTTTCGCCAACATTTCGTATTCAAATAGAAGCACAATACAACTAAGAAGCCGTCGAGGATTTTCGCGAGGCCCCAAGTGTAGTTGAAAACCCTTCTGACAGCACCCGAGTTCTCTATTTTCTATAGAAAAGCGACCAAAGTAGCAAGAGCCCCGAGTGAAAACTAGTCCAAGAGACCAACGAAGGCGGTCCAGATGCGCCAGCCAATCCCTCCGCTCCAAAGTCAAGCCGAGCCCAAAAACTAAAATCCCCCAGTCAGCCGGAGATTCCGTATCCCAGAAACAAACCGCAGAACCAAGTATCCAGATGATGTGGTACCAACAATATACAATGAGCCCGCAGCAACGGGTGCCGGTGGTTCACGAGCAGATCGCGATGCAGTGCGCCCGGAGCATTATGCGCGTTGCCGCCGCCCAGCCCCAGCAGCCGTCGCGGTCTCCGTCCGGCCATGTGCCCATCCTGGTGGAGCTGCGCCGCACAGACGAGGCCACCGTCTACCGCTACCAGGTATACGTTCCGCCCTGGGTGTGGTCGCCGGAACAGGGACCATCCTCGGCGGAAGTCGGACGGGGCTCCGACACCGATCTCCGCGTACTGATGCTTCCCGAATCTACGGAATCGCTGGTCCCTAGGCTGCCGGATATACCACCCTGTCCCATGCACGGACATTCTGGCCAGGATGCAATTCCGGTGTCGGCACCGCCCTTGGTAATAAGCCAGTCCTTCGTCCATGTGGTCCACTCAGCGGATTCTTCAATTGCTCCGGCTTTCATATCCACGTACAGTGCTCCAGCCGTGGCCGGCAGAGCCGCTAACTCCGTTCAGAAGCACTTTAAGCCCACTCAAATCGAGGAGCAGCTGAGTCCGCTGCCCAACTCCAAGAACTGCCTGCCGAAAGATCCGGAAGCTGTCACACCTGCTTCAGATTCAGCCTCAGTTCCAGCTTCAGCTTCGGCTTCAGCTTCGGGTGTAAATTCTACTCCAGCTTCATCTCCCATCTCAGTCTCACCGCGGCGTTCCCAGGATGTGTCATCGCTGCCCCGCCGCTTTCCACAACTCCTCTTCCTGGACGAGAACGATGAGTATGTGGCCTACAAGGAGAAGCGTCCAATCAACTGGCACCGGACGGAGGTGGAAAGAACTCGGCGCGAGTGGGCTAGAATCCCTGAATTGTGTCTGGACAGCAACGGGGAGTATGTGCCAAACCAGCTGCTCCAGCGTCCTCTCAACGGCCACCGGCCAGGGCGCAAGCCAGTTGAGCAGCATCCCAGGCAGCAGCACAAGCCACAGAAGCCGCCGGTCCACCTTCCCAATGGACTTAATGGCCTGAAAGGCCTCAATGGCCTGAAGGGCCTCAATGGCCTGAAAGGCCTCAACGGTCATAAGGACCTCAATGGCTACTCAGCGCGTCTCAACGGCTACTCACCGCGTCTCAACGGCTACTCACCGCGTCTCAACGGCTACTCACCGCGTCTCAACGGCTACCCACCGCGTGTCAACGGCTACTCACAGCGCCTCAACGGCCACCACAAGAACGGCTACAAGGCCGCTGACCAGCGCATGGCCTATACTGATCAGGACAAAGTGATGCGTCTGCGTTTCCAAGAGCACGTCGAGAGCTGGTCGGATCAGGTGCCGGCCCAAAGTCAGGTTGTCGACCAGCGTATGGAGCGACTGATGGATCTAAGGTCAACGAAGCCAACAGAGCCCCTGCCGAATGTCACAGGTGAGATAATACGAGATCCGGGTAATATATATGGTAATAATTCCCATAAAGAAAATAAATTGCAAAAAAGGGAATCTTATTGAATTGATAGTAACTTCTTCGCCATTTTACAGATGTAGTTGTGCCGGCGGAGGCACTGCCGCAGCCCCACGGCTACCAGGAGCCGCCGAAGTTCTTCCGCTGGAACTACTGCACTCTGTGCCACACGGCTATGCGGACGGTGCGCAACTCCGTTGACCATTACACGTCTCGGGCCCACGAGCGACGGGTTAGCACCTTCGTGGGCCGTCTGCGTTTTGATAAGAATCTGGACTCGGGAACGACCTTGATGGATATCCTGGCCCTGCCGGAGGAAGTGCTCCAATATTTGCACAAGGACCGCCCCTCGGAACTGTACTGCGACCTGTGCGACCTTCGGCTGACCTCGATTATCCATGCCGAGCAGCACTTCTTTGGTCGCCGCCACCGCCAGATGGAGCGCCAGGTGAGCGAGACGAACCACTTTGCCATCAAGGACCACTTGATCCGCAAGGACACCAAGCTTCTGGTGTGCGAGCTCTGCGACGTGAGCATCACCTCCGAGTCCCAGATGGCCATGCACATCTCTGGCGTCCGCCACCGAAAGCGCGCCCACGTCGCACGCGTGCGTAACGTCTTCGGCCTGGGCCCGGTGCCCATCAATGGCAGCCACATGTTCGAGATCAACAGCAACGGCACCCTGGTCCCGTTGGGTCCGCAGGGCCCCGGCTCAATCCAGTACCGCCCATGGGGCGATCCCAGTGCCGCCTACTACTGCGAGGCCTGCAACGTGACGCTGAACCACCTGAAGTCCGTGAAGCAGCACGAGAACGGGCGCTTGCACCAACGCAACCTGCTGCGCCTGCCCCAGAAGTGAAGAGGATCGAGGATGATCCAGAGGGACGCCATAGAGAGGGGCTAGTAGGGAAGACAGAGTGCAGTTTGATTTAACCACCAGAGTCCGGATCGAAGGAGCCGGTCCACATCGCAGTGCTGCGTGTTAATTCCCATTTATTTTTGATCTATCTAGCTTTTTTATGTTTTATAATAGAAGTAAATAAATATATCCCTAAAATCACAAAACGTAAATTAAAGTTTGTTACTTATGCATGAAACGTGTTGCATACTTTCAGAGCTAATTCAAAAAGGTATACCAGCAACATGTTGCTGCAACAAACTACATTGCAACCGAATCAAAAATACACTTTTCCGGCTGAGAGGAGAAACTATCAGCACTTCCGGGCTTAATTAATGACGCGATTCTCTCGCCGCCACTGTCTGGAATCCTTGCTTTTAATTGCTCGCCTGCTTATGCATCGGCACGCTCTTCCTCGGTCGCCAGACAAAAGTGGCATAAAATCTGATGCCACTGCAGACGATAATGGTGGCCGTAAAAAGGAGTTATATCGAAAAGAGAGCGCCAGTGCCAGTCGGCGGGAGTCTAGACAAAACATGGCGCTAAATAAATAAATAATAGCTGCTAAAAAACCAACACCTACCGCCGCCGACATTGACACCGCCACAAAAACGGGCAAAGAGACGACTTGGGGAGGAAGAATATTTATGGCCAATTTTTTTGTCGCCCAGTTTTGTTACTTTGTTTGGGTTTGCCGGGACAAGGTCAATACCGTGGTTGGTCACACATCCTGGCACAGAGCTACGGATATCTCCTACCCATTGGGCCGGGTCTGGTCTGGTCGCCGGATTGCCGGCAGACAGCAGAAGCTTCAAACATGTTTTCGCATAAATTAAACTTCTTATCTGGCTGTAAAACATTTGACGCCATTTCTGGTATTGTTGCTGTCGCATTTTCCACGCCTTTCACTGCGCAAATGTGCATCTGAGTAGGGGGTAGCAAAAATACAAATAAATATAGCCGGGAAATTGACATTTTTATCGATGATATAGTTAATGATATTGCCATTGTCCAAATGGGTGTTGGGTCTGCATTTATCTGACTCGATGACAGTCATGAAGCAGATGAACTGCAGCTGCATATTAATGCCTTTTAAAGTGTTTTCATTAAATGAAAATTATGAAATCAAGTGAGAAAATATATTTTAAGAACAAGTCAAACCAATTATTAATAATTAAATATATTTTGTATGCTATTTTCGTACAATGTTTGTGGGTTTCCCTTTAATGGTCTTTTAAAAATGCATCATCCACTATTTTTTCCTGGTTTTCCATGTAGCTGTTTATGTTTTTGCACATATTTATATTAGCTCCACTCCAGACCCTCGGAAAATTGCGTTGAGTTCGTGTACAACTGTGTAAACAAATTAATTATGCAACTTTGTGGCTGGGAAACTGAGCCAGCCCCCGCTCTCGCTCAATAAAATATCCTTTCAACATATTTCAGCATAAACATTCGCCATTTCCTGCCACTCGCACTCACATCCACATTCCCCTTGGGCCAGCCTCAATCGCTCAGGCATAAGGAAATTTATGCGTGGCGAGGCCAAAACCAAAACCAAAACCGAAACCAAAACACATTCTCCAGGGCAAACTCTCGACTCTGGCGACTAATTTGCATTTGCGTATGGCCCCCAGATACAGTGCAGCGCAAAGATACGGATATACACAGGTCGAGCTACAAATGCAGCCTGCATCTGTGCAATTAACATAATTTCGGCAAAATGCTCACTTGGACAAAATGCCGAGGTAGTTTAACTTATTTGCATATTAAATAAAGCGTCCTAAGTCTGATAAATGGAAATTTAATCATCAAACATAGATGGGTATGTCCTTAAAGTATTCATTCGGTTTGAGAGTATCTTAAGGATGAAACTTAAAAATATTTTAGGTTAATTTGCGCTTTGAAATCCCTATTAGAAAAGATTTCTTTGCCTACAGAAGCTGTTAATTTAAAAACCTTCATAAAAAAGCAACAATTTATAATAAAAATCTAATCAAAAATCTCAAATTTCTCTTTGACAAATTTTCAAACAGACTTTAAAGATCATAAAAAACAATATGCGAAGCTATGATAACTGGCTATAAGTTATGTGATCGTTTACTTGTCACAACCTAATAAACTTTTTATGTGCCACAGTCACAGTCTTTTTTCTGCCGCTTACTGTCTTTATAGCACTTATTACGGGTCGGTCGATGTTATGTCAAAACTAGACTCACATTTCTCAAAGGGTGTGTTGGGGATCAGCGCAAAAGGTTCAAAGCGTGTGAAGTGCTTATTGTTTAGCTGTCTCTGCGGAATTATATAAAATGCTTTTAATGTTTTTAATTGTTACGTGTTTTGCGAAACAAAAAACAAAAAGAAAAAGAAGTTAATATAGGAGGGAGTGCGGCGAATATGGTTAAGAAGACCGGTCTTGCAAAGAACATGCTCAGGGCGAAAGCTGAAAAAATACATATAATTATAAATTCTTAGGGGAAAGCACGTATAAATAAAAATATTTAACAATAAATATAATTATAAATTTTATTATACGAAGTCATAAACATTACCTGAATAAAACTAGAAATATTTGTTGGAATAATAACCCTTAAAGCTCTTTACCAAACTTACTTTCTTACAAATTTCTCACCTTTTTATCATATCAATGCTCTAAGTTTTAATTTCTTCTGAATTAAAGAAAATTTTCTGTTATTAATGAAAAATTTACCAACTCACTCATTTTCTTGCCATCTTTGTGCCTCGTCATCTGCAACAAGTGCCAACAAATTGAACAAGACGTTGATTAGAATCCACATTTCGCGACACAGACATCAGCATCAGTAAACAAATCCCCCGAGATCAAGCGTCGTTTTTTTTTTTGTATTTTTTTCTTTTGTTTAATTTTTGTTGGGATGAGATATGTGTCAATCGAATGTGTGGCAGCCAGCGAACAAGCTAAAACCTGCTGACGCTGGTGGGTTGTTTGTGCTTCGGCATTTCGCTCAAAATTATTGCAAGAAATGTAAACAGGAACAGAGCCTGTTGGCTGCTGCCTGGTACCATGACACATTTACCAACATTTTGCGAATGACAAATCTGGCAAGGCATTCGGTCGGTGCCCACCTGTTGTTGTTGTTGTTGTTGTTATTATTGTTGCTGCTGTTGTGGCAGAGTTGGAAAAGCAAACAAACAACGCCGCTGGGGCTCTCTCGTGCCGCGTGCCTCATGTCTCATGACTCTCGCCATCGAAGCTGAAATCAAAAGCTTGGAAAGTCAGGAAATATTAGTGAAGAAAAAGTAAATGCTCTTTTAGACCTAAAATATATACATATGTGTTTCCTACAAACCAAGTAAGCTTTCGGCTTGCCTGCAAAGAAAATATTATTCATTTCAAGACTATATATACCAAATTTAAGACAGATCATACAAATATAGGACTTAATATCAAATTATTTTCCCCTAAGAGTGAAGCACCATGGTACGGAGACGACGATCTAAGCGGAGCAGGAGGTCTGCCGAGCTGGATCCCTTGAGGGAATTCCTGGAACCCTATTTGGTGGACGATCCCGAACTGCAGGAATTGCTGCCGGAGATCCTGCGTATGCTGCATGAAATTCCCGATGCAGCCTAATACCAATTTCCCCACAACTAGGTAAAAATTATTTAAATAATAATAAGAGCAAGGGTGCCAACATCCTATGATTTTCATGCAGCTTTCCCCGTTTTATAGAGTACACTCAAAACTACTTTCGGTGTCGCCATTAGCAGACTTTTCTTGGTTTGGAAAATTTTTGTGCAGTTCGGACGTTGTTGAGCAGTAGCGGGGTACGGTGGCCCGGTGGCTGGAAGGTTATATAATAACAGGCCACAGTCGGTGCGATGGAGAGAAGCTCCCGCCAGGAGTGGGCCGCCGCCGCCGCCACTGCATCTGTCTCTGGGTGCAATCAACCTGAAATTGGAATGCCATACGATTGGAATTCGTTACCAAATATTGATGACAGTAATAGCCCCAGGAGTAAGCCGCCAAGTTTTCTGAGCGTTAGGAATCACTTTACATAACCGCCGGAGAGAAGCGACCGGAGCCGCCAATAAAATCCTCGAAACTACCACGTTACGCAGACTCCAAGTTGGGCAATAAAAAACGTAGAGAAGAAAAACGCCCCAACAATTGCTACTTGTTGCCGCCGCCGCCGCCTTTGGCCTAATTACAGTTGTTGGCCAAAAACCGATGTGAGCCCGTCGGCTGTTCAGACTGGGTTGGATGCTGTTGGCGCGGGCGTGGGCGAGAGATCCAGGGGCCACAATTAAGATGCGGTTTCAAAGCGCCACCTTTCACAGGAATGCCTCACTGACTGGCTAACTGTCTTGTGGTTTCCTTAACCACAATGTTGTCTAATTTTGGCGAAAACAATGTGTACTCTAATTACCTTTGATTTAAAAATACAAAGGGGTTGTAGCTTGTCTTGTTATAAAAATAAATCAAATTCAGAAGCTCAAGTTTGAAATTGAAGCAGAATATGCACAAAGGTTGTGAAGAGATCTATTTAATTCTTCTAAGAATTCGCTTAAAATAACTAAGCTTTCAATAAATTTTGTATTTAGCATGTTGTTTTTATTTATTATCTTAAAAGGTTAGCTATATTTGGTTACCCAACTTAGTAGCACAGTCTAACCTTTTCGTTCTCACATTAAATTGTGTTTAAAATTTTAATGTTTGCATTAAATTTTAATGTTCAAACCATTAGGTGCTCAGAAGCGAAAAAACCTTGAAAGGTTTCCTCTTCGCTTCTGGGGTCAGCTCAAATCAAGCGTAGGTTTCCCCAGAACAATTGAGGACTGGGGTTAAGGGGTCGTTAAAGTGTTAGCTCAACAATTAAGAGTCTCCCTGGCAGTTAAACCCGTGTGCGGCAATTAAGCACTTCTGCTTGATACACATACTTATTCCAAAACACAAACATGTCTTAT